>JACTAT010000302.1:91770-101770 GCA_014526335.1 Chrysaora quinquecirrha | reverse complement strand
TTGGGGTTTGGGTTGGGTTGGGGTTGGGGTTGGGGTTGGGGTTGGGGTTGGGGTTGGGGTTGGGGTTGGGGTTGGGGTTGGGGTTATTGGGTTGGGGTTGGGGTTAGGGTTAGGGTTAGGGTTTTGAGTTGGGGTTAGGGTTGGGGTTGGGGTTGGGGTTAGGGTTAGGGTTAGGATTGGGGTTAGGGTTGGGGTTAGGGTTAGAGTTAGGGTTGGGGTTAGGGTTTGGGTTGGGGTTAGGGTTGGGGTTGGGGTTGGGGTTGGGGTTGGGGTTGGGGTTAGGGTTGGGGTTAGGGTTGGGGTTGGGGTTTGGGTTGGGGTTGGGGTTGGGGTTGGGGTTGGGGTTGGGGTTGGGGTTAGGGTTGGGGTTAGGGTTGGGGTTGGGGTTGGGGTTGGGGTTGGGGTTGGGGTTAGGGTTAGGGTTAGGGTTGGGGTTGGGGTTGGGGTTGGGGTTAGGGTTGGGGTTGGGGTTGGGGTTTGGGTTGGGGTTGGGGTTGGGGTTAGGGTTGGGGTTGGGGTTTGGGGTTAGGGTTAAGGTTGGGGTAAGGGTTGGGTGTAGGGTTAGGAATAGGTTTAGGGTGAGGGTTGGGGTTGGGGTTAGGGTAAGGGTTGGGGTTGGGGCTATGGTTGGGGTTAGGGTTGGGGTTATTGTTAGGGTTAGGGTTGGGGTTGGGCTTTGAGTTAGGGTTAGGGGTTAGGGTTGGGGTTGGGTTTACAGTTAGGGTTGGGGTTAGGGTTATGGGGTTGGGGTTAGGGTTGGGGTTGGGGTTGGGGTTGGGGTTGGGGTTGGGGTTGGGGTTGGGGTTGGGGTTGGGGTAAGGGTTAGGGTTAGGGTTAGGGTTAGGGTTAGGGTTGGGGTTGGGGTTGGGGTTGGGGTTGGGGTTGGGGTTGGGGTAGAAGTTAGGGTTAGGGTTGGGCTTGGGTTGGGGTGTTGGGTTAGGGTTAGGGTGATTGTTAAGGTTGGGTTCAGGGTTAGGGTTAGGGTTGGGGTTATGGTGAAGGTTAGGGTTAGGGTTGGGGTTAGGGTTAGGGTTTTGGTTGGGGTTGGGGTAAGGGTTATGGTTGGGGTTAGGGTTAGGGTTGGGGTTAGGGTAAGGGTTGTGGTTCTGGTTAGAGTTAGGGTAATTGTTAGGCTAAGGTTAGAAATAGGTTTGGGATTAGGGTTAGGGTTACTGCTTGTGTTAGGGAGAAGGTTAGGGTGATAACATGATAGCAATGGCGACGGATGTCATTAGAATTAGTCCTGACCGCAAATTTCAAAGTACTGCTGAATTGGCACCTGACTACTTTGACACTGGATTAAACAATATGGAAATCCAGGATTTCATTTTGGTTACAATTCGAGCAATCCAGGAAAGAAACCAACGGGCAAACTACGAGTCAGTTGCGGCTTACATCGAAAGAAGTATGGCCTAAGCAAAAGGGACATCATACTGCAAATCAAACTGATGGTTAATTCTGGGAAAATTGACAGTGTCTGGTTCAGAGGTGGGGAATCATTTCGCATTAACGAAACGGAAAACCAAAATAAAGGTTTAAACGCTCTGTCTGACAAAGGTTCCTTCAGCTCGCCGTTCAACGAGGAGGTCAATAGGACCAAACGCCATACTGACAACTTGAGTTATGGCCTCCCTGATGACCTCATTGAATTTTAGAAATATGTTGACGCAGAGATGTTGGCATTAAAGGCCCTGGTTTCTAACAGGACTATCTCGGAAAACTCTCGTGCATCTCGAGAGCCCATTGACTACGAACGTATCTTAATCAGAAGTTTAGAGGACAGGATTACTTCCCTAGAACGACAATTAGAACAGAAACAAAGAGTCAACGAAGCTCTTTAGCAAAGTCGAAGCACTCCTCTTCCCCAAAATGGTGATGCCTCGGCTCCCCAGGGACCATCTCCTAAACAAATAGCACAAAGCGGTGCTGGTTCAAACTCAGGGCAGAAACAAAACATGCAAAATAAAGCAAGCACCCGTGTCAGCATTAGCAATGAGGGGATGCCCACTGAAAAACAGAACAACAGTGAGAAATCAAGCAGTGGGGAAAAACAAGCGTCAGGAGCGAATGCTAGCGGGAAGAGTAAGAGAGTTTATGTTGTGGGCGATTCAATCGTGTCTGGCCTAAGTAATAAGGGTCTCTCAAAAAGACATACGGTAAAAGTTCACTCACATCCTGGTGATAGAAGCGAAGACTTGGTCAATGACATCAAGCCTATCATGAGGAAGAACCCTGACCTGGACGTTATCCACTTCGGAACTAATGATATAACTAATAATGGAGTTAACACAAAAGAAAAGTTACAGGAAACAATCGATTATGTGCGTAAACATGGTCCAAAAACAGATATAGCCATTTCACTATGCACTTTAAGAAAGGACAAGCCTGGACTACAAAAGAAAATTTTGTCCAGAAACAACATAATTAAAGAAGTGTGCACAAAGAATCATCTAAAATGGATTGACAACAGCAACCTCGACAAAACTTGCCTCGGCGTTAAAAAGTTACATCTAAACAGGAAAGGCTGTTCGTATCTGGCTAACAATTTCAAGAAATTTATTGACGAAGATTGACTTTATAAAATAAATAAAAGCAATAGTTGCACCACTGAAGTTGAAAATATTGATGTAAGTACTAATGCTGTTGTAACGAAATTACCTAACCAGAATAAATTTGCCTCTCGTAAAGGCATGATTAGGTTCCAAATCATATAAAACAAATTAATGATGTATACCAATTCTTTAGAATTGAGCAGATAATTAAAGAACCTACACGAGAAACAACAGAGACCTCAGCCCTTCTTGATCACGTTGCCATCAGTAATATCAACAATATAGTCGTCTGGAGTATATAGGATAGCTCTTAGTTACCAATACCTAGTGTTTGCTGTCAGAAAATTTCGAGGAGGATTGAAAAAACAGCATAAAGTAATAAAAACACGGCAAATGAAAAAATTTAATACGGAGCTCTTTTTGTCAGATTTAGCCTCTGTTGATATAAGGTGAATTGCATTTGTAAAACACTGACAAGGGAATACTATACTGACAAGATTAAAACTTCCGAAAGTAACCTGAAAGAAACGTGGGCAACTATAACTAAGCTAGTCAACAAACGATGAAAAACGACAATGATTAACTCCCTGTCAGAGGGTAACGAATGCATCTCCAATCCTCAAGACATAGCAAACAAGATGAATAACTTCTTTTGCACTGTTGGAGAGCAACTGAGTAAGGAAATACCGAATACCAAAAACTCCCTCCTCGAGGGAGAAGTTGCTGTAACTCCTGAAAAAGCGTCTTTTTCCTTTTCCCCTATATTGTCCCAACTACTTGTCAAAGCAATGAACAAGTTTAAGACCTCCAAGAGCTTTGGCCTAGATCTCATCTCCAGCTATTTTCTCAAAATTGGGATGCCGATCCTTGCCAGTCCTCTGTGCCAGCTGCTCAATCTATCTATGTCCCAAGGCTTATTTCCTGACCAGTGGAAAATTGCAAGGGTTGCACCTATTTATAAGACTGGTTCAACTGACGAAAAGTCAAATTATCGACCTATCTCGGTTTTACCTGTTGTTTCTCGGGTGTTCGAAAAGTTTATTTTTGATCAGATGTATTCTTATCTCAACAGTAACAAGCTTCTATACTCCAAGCAGTCAGGCTTTAGATTGTTACACTCAGTTCTGAGATGCTTACTAAAGTGCACCAATGACTGGTATTTAAACATAGACAAAGGCAAATTCACCTCAGTAACATTCATAGATCTAAAGAAGGCCTTTGACACAGTACAATCACGAGACTCTTCTCAAGAAGCTTTACTTATATGGAATAAAAGATAAGGAATTACGCAGGTTTCGCTCATACCTAACGAACAGAAAACAATGTTGTAAAGTAAATGGGCTGCTCTCCGAACTCGAGGACATTACATGTGGTGTTCCACAAGGTTCATGCTTGGGCCCCCTCCTCTTTTTACTCTACATCAACGACCTACACCAATCACTGAATTGCTCTGTGGTGAATATGTATGCTGATGACACCAGCATCTCATTTTCCTTGGAGTCAATCCCCGAAATTAATGAACGCATTAATGCAGACCTACTATGTTTAAAAACCTGGTTGGAATCAAACAAGTTGTCTCTCAACGTCGCTAAGACACAAAATCTCCTCATAGGAGGCAAAAAGAAGTTGAAAGACATTGAAAATTCTGATGCACAAAATTTAGAAATCGTTATTGGGGAAGAACCAGTTTCGGTGATCAAACACACAAAATACTTGGGAATTGAAGTTGACCAATTTCTCAATTGGGACCATCATGTTTCCGCTATGACTAAAAAGATATCAAAAGGACTTGGAATGTTACGTTTTGGGAAGAGATATCTTCCCTTAATTACGATTCAGTCAATGTACAGAAGTCTTATTGAACCATATTTCAGATCTTGTTGCTCCGTGTAGAGTCTGTAGTACCACCGCTTTAAATAAACTACAGAAATTACAAAACCGTGCATGAGGACAGCTATAGTCTTGTTGTTGTTGTCAAGTTATTTTAATTCGAAATAATACTTTCTAGCTTCTTAAATTATATATTAATATAAGAAACTAATCTAATTCGAATGTTTACAATGAATTTATTACATACACTACATACACTACAATACATAGTTACATTAAATAAACTAATATATTAAATTGACAAACTAATTTTACCTTGTATTGACAAAACCAACCCTATCTTAATTGTCTAAGACACATTGAATTGGCATACATTGCAAGTACATTGTATGCCATTCCATTGTTTTATAATTTTGTTTAAATGTTTTGAGAGTTTCAGTAGATTTTATTTCATTAGGGAGGCTATTCCATACCTTTGGCCCCAGAGATCTAAGACTGTTAGAGCCAAAGGTTACTTGATTTGGCCTATAATGTTGCAAATCATAGGGATTTCTCATTGAGCGATTCAGGTTCATAGAGGATTTAAATTTAAGTAGCTGTTGCATGAAAGAAGGATTTAAATTCTTCATTGTCTTATAGATTTTGATACAGAAGCTACGTAAGCGAGAAACATGCATAAAGCATCTTCCCGCGTTGTAATAATTCTTCATATGAACTGTTGTTATCATCATATTAAAATCGTAAAGCACGTTCTTGTATCCGTTCAACCTTATACAGAGATTTAGCAGATGAAAAATGCCATACAAGAGGACAATAATTGAAATTTGAATACACAAAACTATGGACTAGAAGTTTCCTTGTTTCTAAACCAATAAATCGTTTTAATCTTTGCAAAACATTCAGTTGATTCGCTGCTTTTTTTACACAAATCGGAAATATGAGGATCAAAATTCAGCTTATTATCAATTTTTACACCAAGAAGTTTCACAGCGGATTCTGTTTTTATATTATGACCCTTAATGTTAATGTTGATACCAGTAGTGTCAGATCTGTCCTTCTTTACAACTATGGCATGAAATTTCTCAGAATTAGCAATCATTTCATTGTAAGCTAGCCAATCCAGGGCAACATTGGACTCGTCTTCCAAAACTTTCACTAGATCAGGTATATTCGGTGTTATTTATTCTAAGACACTGCTTATGTCGCTTGAGATAAGCATTTATATAAACAAAAGAGTTTTCATTAAATCCGTATGAAGAGAGTTTAGCAATCAGAAGATCGTGGGAATGCAGTCAAATGCTTTTGAGATATCCATTAGAACTGCGCCTACAACATGATCAGTATCGACCTTAGATCTCCAGTCTTCAGCTAGTCGAATTAATACATTCTGGGTACTATAGGATTTCCTGTACGCAGCAATAAAAATAGAGAGTGCCTTGTCAAGATGGGATCAAGATGCGTCATTAACTGTTTCTTAATTATTTTCTCAAAATTTTTAGAGAAAGCATTCAGCACGCTCACTGGTGGAAAGTTTTTCTCCTATGTTTGACGTTTTCCATTATCCGGGAACCTACTTTCTGGAATTGAGGTGTTTATTGCATCAGCTAAAGGTATTGCTAAGTCATTGGCGGCTAAAGATAAAAACCTAGGGGGGATTTGGTCTTCTCCAGTTGATTTCTTATTATCAACAGACTTTAACAATTGGAAAACATCGTCTATTCCAACTTCGTGGAAAGAAAAGGGTTCAAAAACCTGATCTGACTGTTGTTTGATCGCTACTATGCTTGGATGGTTCCTGTATTGTTCTATGATCTTTTTAACAATATCTCGATCAGCATGACAGCCAATTGTGTCAGCTATACTAGTCGGTTTCCTACCACTAGTTTTCTCTACGATATTAACATAGTGGTTGTTAAATAATTCCGAAAGAGCCAATTCGTCCGTAACAATTTTATCATCATTTACAAGCATTATGTCGTTTTCAGCTAACCCCCCTTTGTTGGATGGGAAAGGTTTTACTAAATTCCAAAATTCTTTACTGGACATGTTGTTATTTTCCGTGGCCTTCTTAAAATGAGATTTAATTGCCTTTTTCCTTAGAGAAACGCATTTATTTCGCTGCTTTTTGTATTTCAGCTCGTTTTCCTTACTAGGAAATTTGTTGAATTTCTTCTTCAGATTCGATCGAACGTAAATGGCTTTATTTAGCTCACGATTCATGAATGGGGCACTATTTCCTCTTTTAATTCTAGTTTTAAGCGGAGCATGTTTATCTATCACTTTTCGAAAACAACGTGTGAGGTTATCATATAACTGGTTAGCATCACCAAGTCTACTTCCAAAGTCTAAACTACGAACATCTGCCAAGAAATTATCTGCATTGAAATTCTTATAGGTCCGGTACATCACCTTTTTCGGCTTAAGGCGGGGAATTTTTCGCTTCATGGTAGTCGTTACTAAAGAATGATAATCACTAAGACCGGTTTCAAACACCGAGGTAGCTTGAAAAGATCTGGGACGATTAGTTAGAATGATGTCTATCGATGAACTATGATTACTCGTAAAGCAAGTTTTACTCGATACTAGATTTTTCAGACCAAAGATATCACAGAAAGAATTTAACTTACTAAGAGCAGAATGTTGGTGATCATGGGTATCAACATTGATGTCACCCATTATAACTACATTATCATATTTATCTAACACTGCATTTAAGGAGATTGAGAGATCTTTAAAGAACGTATCAATATGTGAAGCTGGTGGCCAGTAAATAATAAAAATGACTCACTTCTTCTTGTTTATGAGAAATTCAGAGCATATGAGCTCTAGTGAGGGCTGTTCATAAGCTGAAACTCTATTACAAATAACCCCTTCCCTAACAAACTGTAATAACCCCCCACCAAATTCTGTCCTATCACGACGCATGGGCCTCTTGTAATGAGGAATTAGAAACGCATCCGTCTTAAAAGATTCGCAAAATTTCGTTTCTTCTATGACGAAAATGTTAGGAAGACAACGCTCAATTATAACTCGTAAGTCGTGAATTTTGTTTCGAATACTATTTATATTCAAGAAACCGATTATTGGATTATTTGGAGATTTAGTCCTAAGTTCAAATAATTTATTTACATCACAGGAGATGTCAGATTCCTCGAGATTGGTCTTGTTTGTTGCACTCGTTTCGAGTGAATTTATTGTTAAATTGCTGGTTATAGGGGTTATAGGGTGTACAGAGTCTGTAAGGATTGAATCTGACAACTGGCTTGTTGAAGATATTTCCGCAGCAAACGAGATGGACATGACAAAAACATGCGATGCTACGTTACCTGAGGACGTGCTAGAAATTCTAGATACATTAAGTCATGCAGAGTTAACGAAATTTACAATGTTACCTGACAAGACATTTGTCCCGTAGAAATTCAGATGTAGCCCCCACCTGTCAAAATGTTCAGCTTTGATGTTGTCTTGTGAGATAAAGTCGATATTGTAGTCTTTTAATCCAACTTCAACTAAGAAATTGACTCTTTTCCTCTTATATTCTGACTCAAAATCTGCTCTAAATGCGATTCCCGATACGGCAACATTTGGTACTTTTTTCCTTTATTTCAACAGCAAGTGGAATGATCTTATTTGTAAGATTCTCAGCATTATCATTTCGTAGATTGTTAGTACCACAATGAAGAATCAAAGACTCCGGCTCTAATTTGAGGGTTGGCTCCACGTAGTACTGCATATCTTCAATTTTTGCTCCTCCAAAAGTTTTTAAGTTGACGTCATGGCTATGGATTGCTTGATTCATTGCCTTTCTATTTATAGATCTGATCATCGAGTCCCCCACAATGCAGAGTAAAGGCTTTCGATATTTCTCTCTGGCTGTTGCCAATGATCCTCGAGATAAATTTTCGTCTGTTGGTTGTTGATATTCTGAGACTTGATAGTACTTGTCTCTTCCCCTTTGTACCTGAGTAGAACTGTACGAAACATTTTCTTGTCTCGTTCTGATGAAAGAGACTTTGTTATGATATGCATTATCTATTTCTGTTGACTGATTATTCCTTCGATTCCAATTTTCTTGCTTATCAAACAAGCCACCTTTGGGTATAATATCATATTTTTCTTTAATATCTCCGCATATTCCAACTCCCGGGCACAACATTTTGATCGTTTACAATCTCTAGGTCTTGTGTGGCTGTATCCAGTCATCCAGAACGCCAAAATAATTTCTTGTGGTTATTTGATTTGAAAGTAACAGTCGTGCTTTTCTTGTTTCTCTTGGGATTTGCCATTGGCTAGCTTTGAAAGAACTGTTCTGCTCTCGTGCCTTAACTGTATTCAAATCTTGTTGTTTACTCGACTTCTCTTCTCTTTGGAATTCTCTTTGAAGGACTTCTCTTTGGAATTGACCTATGCCAGCATTTATGCCCCTTGCATACCCTGTTGATTCATTTAGGGTTGCTTGTTGTGTAGCACAGGATGGCTCTAAAGTTTCAGTTTGGCTATTCCTTGGCTTGCTGTCCCATTGGGAATTTCTTATGCCAAATTTTGCAGTATTTGATTTTTTTGTGTTTTGTATTTTCAATTTATTATTCTCCATTCGTAAAAATTTATTTTCATCTTGTAAGGATTTGTTTTCTCTTTCAAGTACACTGATTCTTTGGAAGAACATTTCCACCTCGACACAATTATCATCAGTTTTTTCGTTTTTCTTAAAATCTCCTTTCGCTTTATTTTGGTTTAAAACAAATTCATCAAACCTTTTCTCTACCGCTTCGACATGCCTGACAATATCTCTGACCCTTACGGTTCCCATTGTTTCAAGTGTTTTCCCATAATCTAAAAATTTTACTCATTGAGCTTCTTCTGTTTTTGATTTTTCTCTTTTGTCAAACTCATTTCTATCAGATACTGTGAAAATATCATCATTAGATACTTTTTCAAATGTTTTCTCAAAATCTAAATCTAAAAAGTTTTCTGGACGAGCTTCTTCCTGTTTTTGATTTTCTAAAATCCCAGACTCATTATTTTCATCAGATAATTCATCATAAGATATTATGGAGTCACATTTCTCTGAAGAGTCACTTAAATTTCCATCAGTATCCTCATTCTCAAAGGATTCTTCTACCTTTTCTTCCTTCTCAATTATCCGTAAAGATTCTTTCCCTCTTGGGTATGTTTTTATTATTTTTCCCATCAGAAGCATATAATTCAAACACATCGCCACAGCATTTTCATCTAGGCCATGGACTTTGCCTACGCCCTTGCACACTACTTTGGAGTCTGCACGATCTTTATTCTTTTGGATTTTCTTTATTCTACTTAAAATTAGTTCACACAACTCTTCTCTTCCTAGAACTATTCCTGTTTCAAATATAACGTCCTCGGCAGGCCAAATATCCCCAAACGACTCTGCGGTTACAGCAGCAGCCATTAGCATTATGGTAAGGGTTGGGTTTGAAGCTTGAACTAAGGGTTGGGGTTGGGGTTGGGGTTGGGGTTAGGGTTGGGGTTGGGGTTGGGTTGGGGTTGGGGTTGGGGTTGGGGTTGGGGTTGGGGTTGGGGTTGGTTGGGGTTGGGGTTGGGGTTGGGGTTGGGGTTGGGGTTGGGGTTGGGGTTGGGGT
>JACTAT010000302.1:56106-66106 GCA_014526335.1 Chrysaora quinquecirrha | reverse complement strand
TAGGGTTAGGGTTAGGGTTAGGGTTAGGGTTAGGGTTAGGGTTAGGGTTAGGGTTAGGGTTTCTCTATTACTAATCTTCTTAATATGCTAATGAGGTTTCCATTGTTCTGCTCTCCGTACTGAGCCTTATAAACGATTCAATAGCAAAGGCTTTTTCCCTAGGCCAGCTAGAAATGCGCTTTTTTTTCTAATCGATCCCGTTTTTGGCCGGACACTGTTTTAAGATTTTTCTAAGTGTTTTGAGACCTAGAAGTTGGTTAAAATGTCGATTTTCTCACGGTTTAAAAACGTTTTGCTCCAATGGCGGTCGAACTATTGTTTTTTGCATGCACGCCCACTGATTTGTATTGTCCTGTGGAAGCCGTTTACGATGAGTTGTTGTTTACCCGAATATTTCAATTTATGATGCCCTGTGGAATTTCCATTGTTGAATTTTCAAATTTTATATTGTTTCATTAGATGTGGTCCCGTGACTTTCCTTTATATTCCGGTGAACGTCAATTTCCCAACCGTTCTTTTTTTGAACTCCGTGACTGAGCGCAGCACTGGCCTTAGGAAAGTGTTGTTTTAGACTTGCGATTTTCGAAAAGTGTTGGTTTTATCAACTAACACTCTTTCTTTTTGTTGGTATTAATCACTTCAGAAGATTTTCAACAACGACGAGGTGAGTTTTATCTAAAAATCTTTTTGCTACTAGGGATTGAATTTTAAAGCTAAAATAAATCAGCCAGAATTATCTGTTCTGGATTTTTGCATCAATATGATTTATTCGCTAAAGGTAGCCTATGGCTATGTATGGTATCTGTATAACGCTGCAAAACAACTGTATTTTATAATCTCGATATGAAATGAAATTAACCAGAACTGGAAAGGGATTCGTTGGGGATTCGTTGTTTTTGTTTCTAATATAATATGCGAAAGAAACTCATTCTCAGAAATCCTCTGTATGAAACCTACCAGAAGTGTTCTGAAGGGATTTCATATTTATTTTCAAGGGTTAATTTGAAGTTTGATAATAAACCAACCATAATTTTGTGAAAGGGTTATGTAATTTGTTCCTGAAAATGCTACAAAGCAAAGCAGAATATGTAAAAGGATCTGTGATGTTGTTATGGAAATCTTCTCAAAGAAATGTAATTAACTTTGATTGTTGAAAATTCTTTAAGACAAATTTCAATGTTTGGGTTGGAAACCAACAGTACTGTTTACAAAATATTGTTAAGGGATTTTGTATTTTATATATGTGATCAAAACACCTGTGAAATGTCTGAAACTTTGAAATTGTTTGAAACTCTGTAAATTATCCAACATAACTTCCATTCAATTATGAAGATATTACAAATCACATTTATCATGTTTATTCTTTTGTTGTGAAAAAAAATTAAACTACAACATGTATTCATCATTTATTCTGTTATAGAAAGCAGGAAAAAGGCCTGCATATCTAACATCATGCCACGTAGAGGACGAGCAAGAATATTGCCTCGAAGAGAACAACAACGTCAGAGACAGCTGTACAATGTTCGACGTGACAGGCAAAATCAAAATGCACATCTTGCTGACAATGAACAAATTCCTATGGCAGATCCAGTTCAGCAATTACAAGAGTTGCAAAATCAAGTTGGCCAGGATGCACAACAACCAGTTCAGCAACATATCCATCCACAAAATCCTGGAATTCAACTACACAACCAAGATGCTCAACCTGCACCCGAGCCTGCTCAGGATTATCCAAACCCACATGTTCTTGGTAGGATGGACAATATTTGCGAACACTGTCTGGCTCTTTTTTTTCCTGAAGAAAGAAACAGTCAGCACAAATACAACAAATGCTGTTTTGCTGGGAAAGTTTCCCTTCCAAGAATAGAGCCGCCATCACATGCCATTATAGAGCTTTATGAAGGTCTATCTCCATATTCAAACCATTTCAAGGAGAACATTCGTAAGTATAATTCTGTGCTTGCAATGGCATCTTGGAATGCTCCTATAGACCGTCACCCTGGTAGGGGACCAAAAGTCATAACAATTCATGGCCAAGGGTACCATTTGACAAGTCAAGCTGACCCGCCAGAGGGCCAGAGACGTGAATATGCACAGCTGTACATCCTGGATTCTAATCAGGCCTTGATGGAGCGGATTGCAAATCCAGAGAATATCAATCTGCAATATGAAATCTTGCATATGCTTCAAAATGAGCTCACAGCAGTAAATCCATTTGCTGCACAGTTCAGAAACAGGGGCCAAATTCTTGAAAGAGAAAGGAACAATGCTGCAGCAAACAATCAGCCAATTCCACCAGTACGCATGGTAATGGCAAGACGTCCACATCAAGATCGACGCTATGATGATCCAGTTGCAAGAGAAGTTGCTGCAGTATATGTTGGTGATGATGGGGCACCCCCAAATCCAGCAGACAGGGATATTGTCATATATCCAACTGCAGATAACAACACTATACATATACAAGCAACATCACCAAATGCAGATCCAATGACATACCCTCTGCTGTTCTTCCATGGAGAATTTGGTTGGCAAACAGATCTCCAAATGCAATACCGCCAACAACAACAACAGCATCCAGCTCGTAACAGAAGAAACCGGCTGAGTTTGAATTAATTCTATGCATACAGACTTGCATTCAGAGAAAAATTCTCCACAATTCACAGAGCCAGTCTTCTTTTCCAACAATACTTAGTAGATGCATACACAAAGATTGAGGGTAATGAGCTTTCCTACATAAGACAACACCAAGCAGAATTGCGTGTTGAATCATACCAAGGCCTTATGGATCATGTTCAGACACGGGCAGCAGAGAACAATGGAAATGTTGGCCGTGTAGTCATCCTACCATCATCCTTCAAAGGTAGTGAGCGATACATGTTCCAAAATTACCAAGATGCTATCACCATTGTGAGAAAGTATGGCAAACCAGATGCGCTTCTCACCATGACAGCGAACCCTAGGTGGCCTGAAATAGTTGAAAACATTTATCCCAATCAACAACCGAATGACAGACCAGACATAGTTACTAGAGTTTTTGAACTCAAACTCAAAGAGATACTCAAAGATCTTCTGGAACGACATGTACTAGGCCGTATCAAGGCTTATGTCTATACAATAGAGTTTCAGAAACTTGGTTTACCACATGCACACATTCTGCTATTTCTTTATGACGAGGACAAACCTCGCACAGCAGCGGATGTGGACAGGCTGGTATCTGCAGAAATACCTGATGCACATGTAAACGCACAGCTGCATCAGCTGGTCAAAAAGCACATGATTCATGGGCCTTGCGGGGAACTCAATCCAACATGTGTTTGTATGGTGAATGGGAAATGCAAGAAAGATTTCCCAAAAGCAATCAACCAGGATACTGACCTCAATGTCAATGGCTACCCACTCTACAGAAGACGTGGACAACATACAGCAGAACTACGTAATCACAGAGTGAATGATTCCTGGGTCGTACCACACAATCCACAGCTTTTGATGAAATTAAACTGCCACATCCATGTTGAAATATACACATCAATTGCAAGTGTGAAGTACATTTTCAAGTACATCAACAAAGGTTATGACTGTGCTCATTTTGAAATCAGAGAAAACACTGTCCATCATGATGAAATCATGCAATACCTTAATGCAAGGTATGTTGGACCACATCAGGCTCTTTCAGAATCTTGCAGTTCAAGTTACATGACAGAAGTCACACTATCATACGACTTGCAATTCACCTTCCCCTTCAGCAAAACATCTATTTCCGTGAGGGGAGAGAGGATAGAGTTCTTCATGTCAACAATAACACTACCAACACTACACTCACTGCATGGTTTCAACTAAATCAAGAAGATGAACAGGCACGTCAATACCTTTACCATGAGATTCCAGAGCCTTAAACTTTTGATAAAAGTACAAAAAAATGGAAACGAAGACAGCGTCATACCACAACAATAATTGGTAGAATTTATGAAGTTCAGCCTTCACAGCAAGAAAGGTTTGCTTTAAGGTTACTTCTACTACACTGTAGAGGTGCAACATCATTTGAGAACCATAGGACCATAGATGGCCACACACATGGAACATTTAAAGAAGCAGCAAGAGCCATGGGACTGCTTGAAGATGACAGAGAGCACAGGGCTTGCTTGCAAGAAGCACAGCTTATGTACATGCCTCATCAAATGAGGCAATTATATGCTACCCTGATCCTCTTCCAAACACCATCAGATATCAGAGCACTTTTTGATGAATTCAAAGAGGCCATGGCAGAGGATTACATTCATCAAGATCAGCAGCATTTCAATGACCCTACCTTAACTTTTGAAGACAGGCATATGCATCTTCTGTTGTGGGACATTGATACCAATTTGAGAGTTCATGGCAAATCAATAAGAGATGCAGACTTTGCAGATCTTCCACAGCTGCCAGAAAATTTTGTGCAACCACAGAATGATATCCATCACATAGATATACAAGAAGAGCAGCGACTTGGTCAAGAAATGCATGCAAATCTGAATGATGACCAAAGCCACATCTATGAAACAGTCATGGATGCAGTACAGACCAACTCACAACAAAACTGCTACTTTGTTGATGGGCCAGCAGGAACAGGTAAGACTTTCCTGTATAATACCATAGTACATAATCTACAAGCATTAGGTATCAAAGTTATTTGTGTAGCTTACTCAGGCATAGCTAGCACACTACTTATCAATGGTGCTACAGCACACTCAACTTTCAAATACCTATTCCATTATTGCCACAATCTACTTGCAATATAAAGCGCCAAAGCGCAAGGGCCCGCAGGCTCTTAGAAACCACAGTTTTCATATGGGATGAGGCATCCATGATCCCTGCAAAAGCATTAAATGTTGTTGACATTCTCTTGAGAGGTTTAACACAAATCAATACACCATTTGGTGGTAAGTACATACTATTGGGAGGTGACTTCAGGCAGGTACTTCCTGTAGTTTTAAGAGCAGGCAGAGAACAAATTGTTCAAGAGTGTCTGAAAACATCACATCTGTGGAGACATTTCCACCAATTTCGACTTGCGAGCTGTTCGGAACAACACATACCAACAGTTCGCAGACTGGTTGCTACGAATTGGAAATGGTGAAGAGCCACAGGATGAACAGGACCAAGTCACTCTTCCTGATAACAGTGTGGTACCATCACTTGAAGACATGCTTCAATCTGTGTACCCACCAACACAACCAGGTGAACCAAATCTCATGATTGACCCTGAAATTATGTCAGAACGTTGCTGCCTTACTCCCAAGAATGAGTTTTCACATGATATCAACTCTCTGGTACTGCAGCAGCTGAACACAGAGAACCGCACATACCTGAGCACAGACAGGGTGGTTACAGATGACCCCAATGAAGCAGTAGCATACTCAATAGAATTCCTCAATGCACAGACTCCAAGTGGAATGCCATTACACAACCTCGAACTTAAGGCATGCTCACACTTATTAAACATACTTTGTTGTATATTAATTTTTCCATTTTCTCCCCGACTTTTATGGGTAGTTTCCTAAAACTTATTATTCAATTTTTTTCAGCTTGGAGCGACCATAATTTTGCTGAGGAACATCAATCCAAAGAAAGGACTTTGCAATGGCACACGACTCATTGTTCGTGACCTCAGAAATCACCTTATTTGTGCAGAAATCATTTCCAGAGAATACAGAGGACAATATGTTATGATACCAAAGGTCACTGTGACTTCTCAGGACAACACACTGCCAGTCAACATTGCACGACTGCAGTTTCCAGTCCGATTGGCATATTGTCTCACTATCAACAAAGCACAAGAAAGTCATTGAGTCACGTTGGTGTTTACCCTCACCAACCAGTCTTCAGTCATGGACAGCTTTATGTTGCAATGTCTAGAGCTCAGTCGTTTAATGGCCTCAAGGTTTTCACATCACAAGATAACATCACAAAGAACATCGTCTATCATGAAGTACTCGCTTAATCACATAAGCAACCACAGCCATGCTCATCCCAGCGCCAAACCAGTGCCCAGTGATCTCCAATCTCATCACAAGCAGCACACATTTGTGCCACAGTGAGTAGCAGCACACATTTGTGCCACAGTGTGATCACACAATCAAATGCATACATGTAGCAATTGTATGTCGCAGTGCACTAACCTGACCCAGGCCGCCCACTTGGCCAAAGGGGGACCAGATCTTACATTTCAGTGAGATCCCGCAATATCACATTGCAACAGCTCCCCCTTGCATGAGCATGCCATGGTACTTCATATAGGCAACGAGTTTTGGTTTTGCATATTCTCCGATGATGCCTATGGGAATATGTCTTTCCTTTCTCGGGGACAGCAGAATTTGATGGAAAAAATCAACAAAAGCTGTTCAGAAAAAATGGAAAACTCAAACAATGGGTGCTCCTTGACGTGGTGTTTGAGCTTATCAACTAATGCACCCGGCATTAAACACTTTAACACTTCCGGCAGATATTTGCATTCCCTGAACGAAAAAAAACATCTTAATGCAACTTGTACCTTTTCTGCATTGACTTGTGTTTGTTCATTGGTTTTCAGATATGAGTATATACCTTTTTGGTTCAAAAGAACTTCTCAGAAAAGAAGACTAGCTTTTACCTTGACACCCGCAATGCTGGTGTGATTTTTACCTTCAAACCCGCAATTCCAGCCCTTATTAGTATCAGTTTAGCCTTCGAAAGACAAGGTACCAGAGGTTAGTCCTCCATGGCCTTCCCCAAACCTCCCCGGACTCTAGCGAAAGTTCGGAATTTTTTGTTGAAACATCACATCACATGATCCTACACACTGGTGGTCGGGTGACTGTAGTGCTAGAGTCAAACTGTTGGATGGAGGAATCTTGTCTTGCCAAGGCTAATGGCTGCCTTTGAATCAGGGTGCAAAGTAGAAAGCAGCTGAATGGTACCTTGTCTTTCCAAGGCTAAACTGATACTAATAAGGGCTGGAACTGCGGGTTTGAAGGTAAAAATCACACCAGCATTGCGGGTGTCAAGGTAAAATTTTAGAGTTAGTGTTAGGGTTAGGGTTTTGGTAAGGATTAGGGTTATGGTTAGGGTCAGGGTTAGGGTAAAGGTTAGGGTTAAGGTTATGGATATGGTTATGGTTTGGGCTAGCTTTAGGGTTAGGGTTAGAGTAAGGGTTAGTTTTTGGGTTATGGTAAGGGTTAGGGTTCGGGTTAGGGTTAGGGTTAGGGTCAGGGTTAGGGTTAGGGTTAGGGCTAAGGTTAGGGTTAGGGTAAGGGTTAGGTTAGGGTCCTTGTCAGAAGTAGGGTTAGGGTTAGGGTTAGGTTTAGTGTTAGGGTTAGGGTTATGGTTAGGGTTAGGGTTATGGTTAGGGTCAGGGTTAGGGTTAGGGTTCGGGTTAAGATAAGGATAAGGGTTAGGGCTAGGGTTATGGTTAGGGTTAGGGTTAGAGTAAGGGTTAGGGTTAGAGTTAAGGTTAGGTTAGGGTAAGGATAAGGCTGATTATAGGATTGGGTAATGCTTAGACATAGGGTTAAGGTAAGGTTTAGGGTAAGAGTTAGGGTTATGGCTAGGGTTAGGGTTAGGGCCATGGTCAGGTTTTTTTAGAGTTTGAGTAAAGGTTATGGTTAGGGTTAGGGTAAGGGTTAGGGTTAGGTTATGGTAAGAATAAGGCTGATGATAGGATTGGGTAATGCTTAGATATAGGGTTAAGGTAAGGGTTAGGGTAAGAGTTAGGGTTATGGCTAGGGTTAGGGTTAGGGTTAGGGTTAGGGTTAGGGTTAGGGTTTTTAGAATAGTTAGAGCAAGCGTTATTGTAAAGGTTATGGTTAGGGTTAAGGTTAGGGTTAGGGTTGGGGTTAGGGTTATTGTTAGGGGTAGGGTAGTGGTCAAGGAAAGGGTTAGGGTTAGGGTTAGGGTTAGGGTTAGGGGTAGGGTTAGGGTTAGGGTTAGGGTTAGGGTTAGGGTTAGGGCTAGGGTTAGGGTTAGGGTTTGGGTTAATTTTTGGAGTATGATAAACCAGGTTTACGGAATCGGATTTTTGTAGTTTGATAATCCAGGTTTATCGAATCTAATTTTCGGAGTATAATAATCCATGTTTATCGAATCGGATTTTCGGTGTATGACAAACCAGGTTTATCGTATTGGATTTTTGGAGCTAGATAAATCAGGTTTATCAAATCCGATCTTCGGAGTATGATAAACCAGGCTGATCGAATTGAATTCCTGGAGTTTTGTAAATCAGGGTTGGGGTTAGCGTTAGGGTTAGTGTCATGGTTAGGGTTAGGGTTAAAAATTTGGTTAGGGCTAGGGTTAGGGTTGGGGTTAGTGATAGGGTATGGGGTTGCGGTTAAGGATAGTGTTAGGGTTGGGTTCATGGTTAGGGTTATGTTTAGGTTTAGAGTTAGGGTTAGCATCAGGATTAGGGTTAGGGTTAGGGTTAGGGTTAGGGTTAGGGTTAGGGTTAGGGTTAGGGTTAGGGTAAGGTTTAGGGTTAGGGTCAGGGTTATGGCTAGCATTAGGGTTAGGGTTTTGGTAAGGATTAGGGCTATGGTTAAGGTTAGGGTTAGGGTAAGGGTTAGGGTTAGGGTTTAGGTTATTGATATGGTTATGGTTTGAGCTAGCGTTAGGGTTAGGGTTAGAGTAAGGGTTAGGTTTTGGGTTATGGTAAGGGATAGGGTTAGGGTTCGGGTTAGGGTTAGTGTTAGGGTTAGGGTTAGGGCTAGAGTTAGGGTTAGGGTAAGGGCTAGGTTAGGGTCATTGTCAGGGGTAGGGTTAGGGTTAGGGTTGGGATTAGAATTAGGGTTAGGGTTAGGGTTAGGGTTATGGTTAGGGTTAGGGTTAGGGTCAGGGTTAGGGTTAGGGTCAGTGTTAGGGTTAGGGTTAGGGTTAGGGTTAGGTATAGTGTAAAGGTACTTGCAAGGGACCTTTACAGATGTGAGTTCGCAACATAATAAAACACAAATATTTCAAAAACTTCTGATTCGACTTCAAGAATTCACGGCTTTACGGCTTCGACTTTACGACTTCTATAAACGGCTAATAATATAACGGCTAATACAACGACACACTTTAACAGCGAAAATAGCGACAGAACTTTAACCGCATATAAAACGGCAAGACGTCAGTGTTACGGCAAGACTAACGACAGGACACACTAACTAAAATTTGCAAAGCACTCACATTTATACACATAAGAAAACACAAAGAAATATTACATCATCTGGTGCAATACGGGATATTGCACCATCAACAGAAATCTTACCAAAAATAAGATGACGTAATTAACTAAAAGAATCATTACGTAATTGATGTGTTTAGATGTACGGGGAGACTTCCTGTCTCATAACAATAGGGTTAGGGTTAGGGTTAGGGTTAGGGTCAGGGTTAGGGTTAAGGTTAGGGTTAGGGTTAGGGTTAGGGTTAGGGTCATGGTTAGGATTAGGGTTAGGGTTAGGGTTAGGGTTAGGGTAAGGGTTAGGGTAAGGGTTAGGGTGAGGGTTAAGGTTAGGGTTAGGGTTAGGGTTAGGGTTAGGGTTAGGGTTAGGGTTAGGGTTAGGGTTAGGGTTAGGGTTAGGGTTAGGGTTAGGGTTAGGGTTAGGGTTCGGGTTAGGGTTAGGGTTAGGGTTAGGGTTAGGGCTAGGGTTAGTGTTAGAGTAAGGGTTAGGTTAGGGTCATTGTCAGGGGTAGGGTTAGGGTTAGGGTTAGGATTAGTGTTAGGGTTAGGGTTTGGGTGGACTTTCCCTAAGTCTAAATCTTTCTTCTTCCGAACACCAATACATAACCAAAACGTGCCCTCGCTGCGGAGGAGACAATGAGAAAAGTGAACGGAGATTTGGACTTATACTCTCGTGCAGGTCATGAATAATTAATGAGTTTGCTTACAGCTTGTTGTTTCTGCAAATGCTCAGGGGGTATGATAACAATTGTTAAGTAGTGAATGAAAGGAATCGATATTTCTCAGGCAAATTTTACAAAATGTTTTATCTAAAGGCCCTTTTATCAACTA
>JACTAT010000302.1:0-51840 GCA_014526335.1 Chrysaora quinquecirrha | reverse complement strand
CGAAACGAAGTAAAATTACATCAAATTTGATGTTGAAAGCAAAATGACTGAAAATCAAGGAGCTACACTGATAGATAAAGCAATAGAAACCTTGAGCAAGCAAAAGAAAAGGCCAGATAGGTTCAGCGTGGCAAAGTTGGTTGCTTGGAAGCACGGCCTAAGCGAGAGCATGGTGATTGATTCAGTCGAAGGTTTAATGAACGAAGCGGCAATTTATAGCAGGCCAAGCAAACATGGTGAAGAATCCCTCTTGGTCTCTAAAGCATATGCAGAAGCTTCTAGCACAGATGAGACTGAGGAAGGAAATGAAATAGAAAATACGCAACCGACACTAATTGAGCTATCAACAAACGAAGATCAGATTTATATTTCAACCAAAACACCGAAGGGCATAGGAGGGGCTTCGATGCGTACTCCAATAGTTAATACAACGCCCATGGGAAATCAATCCTTACCAAGACCGGGGAATACTAAGAGCTTGGCTGACACAATATCAAAGCTGGCAGACTCTGTGATCAATCTGAACCAACTACTGTTGAAAGGAAGAGAAAAAAGCAAAAATCTCCTTCTGGAAAATTTCAAGCTAAGGACAAAGAACTTGGAGTTACTTTCCAGCATGGTAGAAAACACCCAAGCTAGCACCAACCCCCAAGGACATGACTACAAAAATGCTACAAAGGCGATGGAAATTCGAACGAATCTGATAACCGATGCAGAAAGCTTCTCAAAGGAAATTAGGACATGAAACAATCGGAAGCAAGCCAGGCCTAACAACAAAAATAAAGGAAAGAATGCTCCTAAACAAATCACTAAAAACAACAACAGCACCAATAAAACAAAAGATCAGCCCTAGAAATTCAAAGTCCTTCTTGTTGGCGATTCACAGCTTCGCCGGATAGATGAAACCAAACTCTCCAGTAATCACCGAGAAGTCGAGAAAAGATTTCAACCCGGTATGAAAATTTCCCAAGCAGTCGAAAAAGCCGTTAAAAACGACAGTGATGTTATCATCGTACACTCAGCAACAAGTAATGTAGCCGCAAATACACCAGAAAAGCTTTCTGAAGAAATCGTTAGAACTTTAAAGAAGATACAGACTAATAACCCCAAAGCGAAAGTGGTATTCTCTTCCATACTCAGAAGAAAGGATAACATGGCTTTAAACAACAACGTCAAAAAGGTAGGCCTAGATGTGTTTCTGGAAGACAAACTAGCTATCAATGGGTTAGATATGATAGATAACAGTAAGATTTTATACAACAATTTATGGCATGATGGACTTCACATCAATGAGGGAGGTATTAGAAAATTCTCAGCAAATATTAGTAGCTTCGTAAAATACTGCTAGAGGTGTCAACGTTCTTATGCCAAACATGCCAAAGCGTAGAAATACAGATCAAAAAAAGAGAACTGGTCTAAAAATAGCGTTTATAAATATAGTATCGTTAACCTTATCTGGACGGGGGGGGGCTAAAATAGCCCCCCTCCTACATTTCTTTACAAAACTGAAAATGCACGAAACAAAGCTGGGTGAATGTTCTTGACTTTTCCTAAACATTATCTGCGGACCTTGTGAAGTGGTAGTTTCCAAGGTTACTAATGAACCGTTACCATAGCAACCATGTTAAAAATTGTCATTTTAGGACCAACAAAATTCAGTCTAATTTCTTGGATGAAATTTATATCTTCATGAAACTTGGGCAATGGCAAACCAATATCAGATGACACCAGATAAAAACCCTGTTTTTGTGAAATGCATTTGGATTCTATTTTTAGAATATTGCTGATATCAGCATTATTTTTCATTTCTGACGCTCTAACGATGCTAATTAAATTTCTCCTCGCAAATATCAGTGTATTGGTGATTCAGTTCTACTTTTCCATCAGAAGCTACTTCAAGAAACCCATATGAACAAAAATAATGACAGTTTGCTACTGCGCATGCGCAGAATTTCAACAGAAAAATAAGAAATTTTTCAAAAATGTAGCAAAATGTGTTTAAGTGTGATTATAACAGTCATAATGGGTTTTCTCATAGTTTAATAGTGATTAGCAGTCATATTATTCATGGTAAAGGTAGAAATGTCAAAAAGTGGAAAAGTGATTATTACGTCATTATGACGTCATAATGCATTGGATATGAACAAAACCTTGCATTTCCAAATAATATGAGTACAATGAGATTTTGGCCAAATTTCATCTTTCTCGCTCTTACCAGATACGAGATATAAGGGCGGGGGCTAATTTAGCCCCCCCCCCTCGGTCTGAGGATGCTCAAAAAAGCCCGGTCCAGATAGGTTTAAGAAAGCATAAACATGAGCTAAAAATTGTGCTTAAGGACAATGAAATAAAAATAATTGGCCTAAGTGAGATGCGTCTTGACACAACCATAAGTGACTCCGAGGTTAACATCAGTGGTTATTTTCTATTCAGAAATGACCGCGATGTAAATGGGGGAGGCGTTGCAATCTATGCTTGCATGCTAACCAACCAGCTTGCTAACAATCTATCTAACTTACTAACTAACTAACAAACAAACCGGCTAACTATCTTATTTACTAACAAACTATCTCCATAAGTAACTAACTAGCCAACTAACTAACTAAATCTCTATCTTACTAACAAACTAACATACAAGCTATGTTTGCAACCAAATTAGGCAGCTTACAAACTAACTCACTAACACACTAACTAACTAACAAACAAACTAATTAACTATCCAATTTCCTAATAAACTAACTCACTAACTAACCAACTATTTAACTAACTAGCTAGCTAACAAAGTTACTAACTAACAGACAAACTCGCTAATTATCTAATTTACTAATAAACTAACTTGCTAATTAACTAATTAACTAGCTAACAAACACCCTCGCTAACTATCTAATTTACTCACAAACTAACTAACTAAGTAGCTAACAAACCAACTAACTAACAAACTCTCTATCTTACCAAGTAACTAACTTATAAGCTATGTTTGCAAGCTAATTAAGCAGCTTACAAACAAACTATGCAACAAATTTACTAACAAACAAACTCCCTAACTATATATTTCACTAATAAACTAACTAACTAACTATCTATCTATCTTACTAACTAACAAACATGCAAGCTATGATTGCAACTTAATTAAGCAGCCTACAAACTAAGTAACTAAGAAACTAACTAACTAACAAATAAACTCGCTGACTATCAAATTTACTAATAAGCTAACTAACTAACAATCACCCTCGCTAGCTATCTAGTTTACTCGCAAACTAACTAACTACGTAGCTAACTAACCAACTAACTAACTAACTCTCTATCTTACTGACCACGTAACATACAAGCTTTGCTTGCAACCTAATTAAGCAACTCGAAAACTTACTAACTAACAATCAAACTAACTAACAAGCAAACTCGCGAACTATCTAGTTTACAAATAAAATAACTAACTAACTAACTAACTAACTAACTAACTAACTAACTAACAACCTCGCAAACTATCTAAATTCCTCACAAGCTAACTAACTAAGTAACTAGATAACAAACTAACCTACCAACTCTCTATCTTACTAACTAACTAACATACAAGCTATGCTTGCAAACGAATTAAGCAGCTTACAAACTAACTAACTAACAAAGTACCTTACTAGCAAACAAACTTGCTAACTATCTATTTCACTAATAACCTAACTAACTAACCAACTATCTAACTAACTAACTAACTAACTAACTAACAAACAAAAAATATTGCAAACTATCTAATTTACTCACAAACTAACTAACTAAGTAAATAACTAAGCAACTAATTAACTAACTCTCTATCTTTTTAAGTAACTAACATACAAGCTATGCTTACAACCTAATTAAGCAGCTTACAAACAAACTAACTAGCAAAGTAACTAACTTACAAACAGACTCGCTAACTATCTAATTTACTAATAAACTAACTAACTAATTGACTGACTAACATACAAGCTATGCTTTCAACCTAACTTAGTAGCTAGCTAGCTCAGTAACTAACTAACCAACAAGCTGACTAAGAAAACAACTTGATAACTATCTAATTTACTAACAAAAAAGCTAACTAACTAACAAATTAACTAAAAAACTAGTTAACATACAAGTTTTGCTTGCAACATAACTAACCAGCTTGCAAACTAACTAAATAACTAACTAACAAACAAACCACCTCGCAAACAATCTTATTTTCTCACAAACTGACTAACTAAGCAACTAACTAACCAACTAACTAACTAATTCTCTGTCTTATTAAGTAAATAACATACAAGCAATGCTTATAACCTAATTAAGCAGCTTACAAACTAACTAACTAACTAACAAAGTAACTAACTTACAAAACAACTCGCTAACTATCTAATCTCTCTTTATTAAAATGGTAATTTCCATGGAAACCGATTTTGTCTTAGCAGTTGCGCCGAAGTGGCCAGTGGCACGACTTTCCTCTTTTCGCTGCTCTGCCGACCGTGGGGTAGGCGTGTCATCACCCTTTCGTTTTTTGTCAACTGCTCTCACTTCTGGGGTAACTGGGGCTAACCGTTCTTTGAAGTGAGTCATTGGTGCCTGTTTTAACAATCGCCCAATTGTTTTCTGTAGGAGGATTATCACTGAATCGCAACAAGGCACGGTAGCACGGTCGGTAAGGCGGCGTGTCTCCTGAGCCTGCGATGCAGAGTCGGGAGCTCGACTCCCCTCAGGAGAAAATCTTTTCCTTTCGAATTTTTTTCTTTCTGTTATTTTCGTGTTGCAAATGTTTTCAAAAGGCCGAGGAGACGTCTGGTAACTAAATTTTGCATTTGGTTTAATTTTTAAGTTCGTCAGACATAATTTTTTTAACGTGTTTTGTTTTCCCCTTCCATGAATATTAGGACCACTAGGAGATTATCGTCGGCTTAGCAGTACGGCAGTGTAGCCGAGTGGTTAAGTGCTCGCCTGCTACCTGGGATGGCTGGAGTTCAACTCCCCTCAAGGCAAACTTTTGGTGTTTTTGTTTTTGTGATTTTAATAGTTTACAATTCTTTTCAATGTCTAAAATTCACTTCGACAAAACAAGAAGGTTTTTGGAATGACGCAAATCTTTAGATCTATTTTTTCTCATTTCTTGTCAATTATTAATTTATTTTCCATTTATATCTCTTGACACTAACTTTCATTTCCATTTCGTTTTTATTTCAATTCTATCTAATTTCATCTTTGATTTTCAATCAAAGTTTTATTGCAGCTGAAGAATTTAGAATAATATTAGAATTTATTTCAAATTAATGATTAATTTCACTTTTACTAATATCAACATTAAGGCCAATAATCTTAGGTACAAAATAAACTGGGCATCCAAATAAACGGAGGGGGGTTCGAAAATTCAATAAGCAGGGGGTTCTAATAAGGTCCCGGGCTGGGGGAAAACTAATAAACGTTGTTTAACCCTTTCACAAGTGAAATAGTTTTTCCACAAATTTATAAATTGGGGTCCTAATAAGGTCCGGGGGTGGGGGAAAAACTCAAAGTTAGTAAATGGGGGGACATTTATTCGGCATCTAAGAGTATGAAGATGAATTAAGATGATGATAAAGTTTGAGATTGACATTATTGCATGTGGCGATAAACAGCAACATTAACATTAATTGTAAGTTTCAAGGTCATTTCAGATTTACATCAACATTAACATAAAGGTTCAGATTAACCTGATTTTAAAATGAGCTTCAGTTTGCAAATTAGGAATAACTTTTAATTTCAGTTCAAAAATGAAAGACTGATACTTAGGCCAAGACCAACACAGACTAAGACTAATATTAAGATTGATTTCAAGATTTACTAAGACTAAGATTAAGATTTACATTAAGATTAAGATTAAGTGTAAGATTAAGATTAAAATTAAGATTCAGATTCTAATTAAGATTAACATTTAGATTAAGATTAAGGTTAAGATTCCAATTCAGGTAGAAGTTAAGATTAAGATTCCATTTAAGTTGAAGACTAAGATTAAGACTAGACTTAAGACTGATACTTAGACCAACACTAACACAGACTAAGACTCGACTAACATTAACATTAAGATTAAGATTTAGATTAACAGCAAATATAGCCACCTTCATGCATAGTGTCTTTTAGGTGGAAGTTTTTATTGGCGGAGTTCATTGGAGGCGGTGGTCCTCATGAGGCGGTGGTCTTACACGGGCAAGGGCTAGTCTACTATACTAAAGTAGTAGTAGTCATGGAGACCGATTTTGTCCGAGATCATCCTCCTAGGGTTTTCAAGATCCAGTGCTCGCTCTTGCACCTTTCCCTGCCGCCCCTGCTGTAGTTTTGCCATCGAACCTTCTTTTTCACGTTTCTGCTATCGTTTCTGGGGTAATTGGGGCTAACCCTTCTTTGATCTGGGCAGTCTGGTGCCACTAAAGACAAAAGAACGAGGTGTTCGCCGCGGGATTAATCCCTTTTTCTTGACACCTCGACACTTTGATTAGCGCGCCCTGTTTGTTATCCTGTTTGGAAACAACGAGGTTAGGGGATCGATTCCCCTCCAGAGAGTATGGTTGATTTTTATTTTTCTTCATATTTTCGATATTATTCAGAAACGTTTCTGTAAAATGGAAAGGCAAGTTTAGAAGACCAAAATTATTTCCTTCCTAAAATTTTCTGCTCGTTTAGAACACTAAAAATCATTCCATTTCGTATATGTGTCGTCCTAATTTATTTCCTCCAGTAAAATAAAATTGACAGAATAAGGCATTCGAAATCAATGTGAATCCCGTGATTGGAGCAAGATTAATACAGTATTC
Source organism: Chrysaora quinquecirrha (assembly GCA_014526335.1). Classification (NCBI taxonomy): domain Eukaryota; kingdom Metazoa; phylum Cnidaria; class Scyphozoa; order Semaeostomeae; family Pelagiidae; genus Chrysaora; species Chrysaora quinquecirrha. Next base: position 45,058 of record JACTAT010000302.1, on the reverse strand, counting down.
TTTTCTTGAAGTCAGTCGAACGTCTTGAATGTATTGCAGACTAAAGTCTAAAGTTTATTTTCAAAATTACTGCCAAGTTATACTTAGAAAATTACTTTCAAGTTATTATACAATATTTTGTTCTGTCTCTTATCCATGACATTTCATCTATATTAACAATTTCCATTTGCACGAATGTCGCTGAAAAAACACTTTGGGTTCGAGTATTTACATTTTCAACAAGGAAGTAGACAGCATGGGAGGTTGATATGTTCTTTTCATCACCTGGCACTGCTCACAAAACATGGATCTACGACCCCAGTATCTAGGAATATGAATGAGGAATAGGAAAAAGATCACACCCCGCAATATCAGCAGCAACAATTACTGGACTAAGAAGTAGGTCCGAGCAACTGAACTTTATAACAACTGAGGACAAAAATCAAAAACATGCTGCAAAACAACAACTTTGGGTTATCGCGTTCTGCATCCAAAAGAACAAGCGATCCGTACCGTATCAAAAGGGCTGAGCAACCCCGGTGGGGTACTTCATATAAATTGGGTACCGGTACCGCCCATATAGGTTGGTTTTTGGCCCTGAAATTCTCTAGAAATTGCTATGATTTTCTCCAAAACCCCATAAAATGGGATGGGAAATTTCTCTCATCCCCTGCTTTCCTTCTCATTATTCGGGGTCTCTTTTTCAATATGTCTACATTATATGTGGGTCCGTTCGAAAAACCTGGGCCCCACATCCCCCTTCATCAATAACTCATGTACCCCCTCGGAAGAGCTTCTGAACTGACGTACAACTGAGGACGAGGGTCTAAGAACTTGAAGGACTAAAGATTACTTTCCCTTGCATACAAGAGCATCGAAAAGAATAATCGATTCTTGCATACTAACCACTCAAAACACCAAGCGACCCATACACTTAGGGTACAAAAGTATTGCAACGCTTGACCTAAAATGGCGGCCAAGACTAGCCGTAGGCCCAAAAACACAAAATTTACATAGCAAAGCCATGGCGGCTCGGGGGCTTCGCCCAACTTGATTTAAGCGGGAAAATGTTCACAATTTCATTGACTTTCATTGAGAAGAAAAGTTAAACGATTTATTTGTTGCTTCTTGTGGAAAATAATAAAAAACTTTGAAGCAGTGCCTTCCAGAATTTGAGCGAAATATTTCAGGAGTTGTCTTGATAAAAAGCAATAAACATAACTACTTTTTTGACCGTTGATTCAAAGTTGTTTCGTTATTCAAAGCAAAATAGCTGAAACTTTTGTTCCACGTTAAAGTTTTACTGAGAAAAGTAGTTTTCACAAATAAAACAGAGATTATTTTGTGGACAACAATTTCAGGTGAGTGACTTTTGTTTAGGCCCAAAAAGGGTACTTTTTGTAAATTTGCAAATTCTTCTCTATAAACCCAAGGATTTGCTTCAAAATTAATTTGCAATATTTTAGGATAACCACAGTTTTGAAATATGTGAATGAAATTGTCCATAAAAATTTCTGAAGACCCCTTCAAGTGCAAAATTTATTTTCGCATCAAAACAACAAATTCAAAAGTTACTCACCTAAAATCTTTATCAATATTTCAACCCCCAAATTCTTCTCTAACTGTACACTTTGAGCGAAAATTTAAATCGTAATTACAGGTTTGAACTATTTTGTCTCGAAAAATCACGAAACTTTGTAGCAAAAGTCACAATAAGTGGTTCATACATCGCGGTTTTTCAAGACAACCCTTGAAATATTTTCCAGAAAATTTGGAAGGCAATGCCTCAAGGTTTTTGACTACTTTTCATCCCAAATGCGAAATAAATCGTTTAACTTTTATTCTAACTGAAAGTCAATGAAATTGTGAACATTTTCCCACCTAAATCAAGTTGGGCGAAGCCCCCGAGCCGCCATGGCTTTGTTATGTAAATTTTGTGTTGTTGGGCCTACGGCTTATGTTGGCCGCCATTTTAGGTCAAGCGTTGCAATACTTTTGTACCCTAAGTGTACTTACTGTGATAGTTTACCTACATTGCCATCCACACCTGATTTCAGTCAGGCATTAATGGACCAAGGGTACAGCAACTATACTAAAGAACAACCGAGGATGGGGACCTAAGAATCAGCTGCAAATGATGGTCCAAGCATTTCTTTCCACTTCTGAGGGGCTACGTCTACACGGATACGTTTTAACACAGTTCCGTTTTCAAAACATTCCACTCTGGAAACCGTTTTCAAAAATTTCGTTCTCAGTCGCCAATTTACCGGTGCCATGTTACCTCATTGTCACTAATCTTCCTTCCATACAAAGGTCTCTCAACGTGAGAAGCAGTATCGTTACGGTCACTAACAGAGCCTTTTACCTGCCATGTATAGAACGTAAACGGACTGCCCCCGTCCATGATTCACGGACACCAACATCCTTCTCCACTTAAAGCACTGTAAACCCTAAGGCTTCTTTTCACTTCAAGACTAAGCCATTTGTGGAGACAGTCACTGAAGCAAAGCTAAAACTAACCATTCTAAAAGCTTCAAACCGTTCATGCAATACCTCGGTGATAAAATAGTTCCCCAAACCATTGTATACAATCAAACCATACTAATTTCCCGTGCATACTATGAAAATCTCATTCACGTCACTTCCTTCGTATAACAGTGAAGCTTTCTTCTACGCTAAAGGCATCATAACACACCACTGAAACAGTTTTGCCTCATACTTTTCTAGCAGTGATCGTGTCCTCTTCTCAAACTGATTTGTTATTTAGAATGACCCCCTTCATAAACAACCGTTCCAAGGCGGGGGTCCAATGTGACCCGCGGAGCGCAAAAGCCCGACCCGAGGCGCGCGCAGCACGCCTCAGGGCCAGGGCTAGTTTACTAATAAACTAATTAACTAATTGACTAAAACTAGCTATCAAACAACATCGCTAAGTATCTACTTTACTCAAAAACTAACTAACTAAGTAACTAACTAACCAGCTTACTAACTAACTCTGTTTCGTTTTAAGTAGCTAAGATAGAAGCTATGCTTAACCCTAATCCTACCAGGGGGGGGGGTGGATTCCACCCCCTCAGGCTTTTCTTGAAACTGTTTTGTTATGTGATGGATGTAAGCTTCCAAACCAGACTGACTTTAAGCCTATATGTATAAGCTACAATGTGATACAAAAAATTTCCCAAAATAATAACAATGGGTCACGTGACATTGCATTATATGGAAAGCAGTCATGACAAAACCACATATAAATGCCAATTTCTACCAGTAAATCTTATCAGAACTGACTGAATCTTTGGAAGGTAAGAGAAAATAATTACTAGCAACAAAATGTAAAGAAATTTCCGGATTTCTATTGATATTAAGGAAGGTCGATTTTTGACCGATGTCGATAGCATGTTTTGATTATGATGTCACAATGACGTCATAATAGAAGTGGGAGACGCCCAATTTACCAACATTACTCCTAATACATTGGCCAATGCCTGTGCCAAGTTTGATTGCTCGGGTTGGAAACCACCCCCCTGGCTGTGTTGGATCAAAAAAAGCCCGGTAGGATTAGGGTTAAAATCTAAATAAGCAGCTTACAAACTAACTAACTAACTAACTAACTACCAAACAACCTTCCAAACTTTCTAAATTCCTCACAAGCTAACTAAGTAAGTAAGTAGCTAACCAACTAACCCACTAACTCTCTATCTTACAATGTAACTAACATACAATCTATGCCTGTAACCTAATTAAGCAGCTTACAAAGTTACTAACTAACAAAGTAACTAACTTACAAACATACTCCCTAACAATCTAATTTACTAATAAACTAACTAACTAACCAACAAACTAACTAACTAACTAACTAACTAACTAACGAACAAACAAACTAACTAACTAACTAACTAACCAACAAACGACCTCGCTAACAATCGAATCTACTCAATAACTAACTAAGTAAAAAACTAACCAACTAACTAACTAACGCTCTACCTGACTAGCTCAATAACAAACAAGCTGTGATTGCATGCTAGCCAACAACCTTGCTAACAATCTATCTACCTTACGAAATAACTAAGAAACAAACTCGCTAACTATCTAATTTAGTAACAAACTAACTCCATAAGTAATAAACTAACCGAGTAACTAACCAACTCTCTATCGTACAAACCAACTAACATACCAGCTATGTTTGCCATGAAATTAAGCGGCTTTCAAACTAACTAACTAAAAAAACAAATTAACTAACAAACAAACCCGCTAACTATCTAATTACTCAAAAATAAACTAACTTAGTAACTAAGTAACCAACTAACTAACTAACTCTCTGTCTTACTAATTAACTATCATAAAAGCTATGCTTGCACCGTAACTAACTAACCAGCTTGCGAACTAACTAACCAATTAACTAACTAACAAGCAACCTCGCTAACAATCCAATTTGCTAACAAACTAACTCCACAAGTAACTAACTAAACAACTAACTAACTAACTCTCTATTTTACATACAAACTAACATACAAGCTATGCTTGCATCTTAATTAAGCAGCTTACAAACTAAGTAACTAAGAAACTAACTAACTAACAAAAAAACTCGCCAGCTATGTAATTTACTAAAAAACTAACTAGCTAACTAACTAACAAACTAACTAACTAACAAGCAACCTCGCAAACCATTTAATTTACTCACAAACAGACTAACTAAGTAACTAACTAAGTAACTTCCTCTCTGACTAACAAACTAACATACAAGCTATGCTTGCAACGCTACTAACTAACCAGCTTCCTAACTAACTTACTAACTAACGAACTAACTAACTAACTAACTAACTAACTAACAAACAACCTCACTAACAATCGAATCTACTCAATAACTAGCTAAGTAAAAAACTAACCAACTAACGAACTAACGCTCTACCTGACTAGCTCCATAACAAACAAGCTGTGATTGCATGCTAGCCAACAACCTTGCTAACAATCTATCTACCTTACTAACTAACTAACAAACAAACTCGCTAACTATCTAATTTAGTAACAAACTAACTCCATAAGTAATTAACTAACCAAGTAACTAACCAACTCTCTATCTTACTAACCAACTAACATACCAGCTATGTTTGCAACCTAATTAGTCAGCTTTCAAACTAACTAACTAACAAATTAACTAACTAACAAACAATTTCGCTAACTATCTAATTTACTAATTATCTAATTTATCTAATTTACTAACTAACTAACTCACAAACAAACTAACTAAGTAACTAAGTAACCAACTAACTAACTAACTCTCTGTCTTACTAATTAACTAACATACAAGCTATATGGTTGAACCGTAACTAACCAGCTTGAAAAATAACTAACCAATTAACTAACTAACAAGCAACTTCGCTAACTATCTAATTTACTAACAAACTAACTCCGCAAGTAACTAAGTAAACAACTAACTAAATAACTCTCTATTTTACAAACTAACTAACATACAAGCTATGCTTGCATCTTAATTAAGCAGCTTACAAACTAAGTAACTAAGAAACTAATTAACTAACAAACAAACTCGCTAACTATCTAATGTACTAAAAAACTAACTAGCTAACTAACTAACAAACAAACTAACTAACAAACAGCCTCGCAAAACATGTAATTTACTCACAAACAGACTAACTAAGTAACTAACTAACTAACTTCCTCTCTGACTAACTAACTAACGTACAAGCTATGCTTGCAACGCTACTAACCAGCTTGCTAATTAACTAACTAACTAACGAACTAACTAACTAACTAACTAACTAACTAACAAACAAAATCGCTAACAATCGAATCTACTCAATAACTAACTAAGTAAAAAACTAACCAACTAACTAACTAACGCTCTACCTGACTAGCTCAATAACAAACAAGCTGTGATTGCATGCTAGCCAACAACTTTGCTAACAATCTATCTACCTTACTAACTAACTTACAAACAAACTCGCTAACTATCTAATTTAGTAACAAACTAACTCCATAAGTAATTAACTAACCAAGTAACTAACCAACTCTCTATCTTACTAACCAACTAACATACCAGCTATGTTTGCAACCTAATTAAGCAGCTTTCAAACTAACTAACTAACAAATTAACTAACTAACAAACAAACTCGATAACTATCTAATTCACTAATAAACTAACTAACTAACTAACTAACAAAAAAATTCGGTAACCATCTAATTTACTAACAAGCCAACAAACTAACTAACTAGCTAACTAACTAACTAACAAACTAACTAACATACAAGCTATGCTTGCAACGTAACTAACCAGCTTTCTAATTAACTAACTAACTATCAAACAACCTCAATACCTATCTAATTTACTCACAAACTAACTAACTCGTTAAGGAATTAACCAACTAAATTGAAGTTGGAGAAGAGCAAGTCTTAACTCCGAATTACATTATGTGGGGACAAAACGCAATTACGATAGAAGATACTGAAGTTGAGATAGAAAACGTGACGAAATGTCAAAAGAGATTGGAAAATGTCAGAAATCATGCTTGGAAACGATGGTGAAAAGAATACATCCAAAGTCGGATAGATTACCACGGAGTGAACAGAACAGAAGCCAAAATCCCATAGATTGATGTGATAGTTCTTCTTGTAGGAGAAGAAAAGAATCGCGGATTATGAATGAAAGGAAGGGTAATAAAACTTGTTAAGGAAAAAGACAACGTTGTAAGGGGAGCAATCATAATACACAACAACAAAATATTAGAAAGGCCGTTACAGCCGTTGTGTACATTGGAAATTTGCAGCGAAGAGCCGATGACCGAATCTGAGCAAACAACAGAGACAACTAAAAAAGAAGTGAAGGAAACATTCGCTTCCCGCTCTTCGCGCTCCCTGGGAATGACAGGGAACCAGCGGGAACTAGCGGGAATGTTGGGAAATGGAGGGTTCTAAGAGTCACAAAAGATCGAATAATAAATTTAAAGTAACAACAATTTATAAGCATTGTAGCTCTGTATTAGAAATACCATTTTTTTTAATGAAAATGAAGTGAAAATGAAAAAACTTCAAGATCTCCTGTTTAGTGGTATGGTTGTTTTTCAATCCTAAAATTGCTGCACCTTTTTCTGCTTTCGATTTTAAAATTTTGAACGTAAACTCGTGATATTTTCTATTTCTTCTTTCCTAATTAGATTTTGAAAAAGATGATTTCGATTTGGCAGGTATTAAAAACTTTTGAGCTTATAAATCGTTGTCATTTTATATTTATTATTCCATCTTTTGTGACTCTTAGAACCCTCCGTTTCCAACCATTCACGCCAGTTCCCGCTGGTTCCCGTTCGTTCCCTCTGATTCCCGTTCGTTCCCGCCCATTCCGTTTGATTCCCGCTCGTTCCCGTAGATATCCCCCGCTCCTGCTTTTAGTAATTGCCGAGCAAAAGCGATTTGGATAACAGAACACGAGAACTTCTTGAACTTCAGACACGAACTTAATATTTTAGAGAGAAAAAATTAATTTCTAACAACGAGCGAACAGCAAGTTTCCAATTCAACTGTAAGGACTATAAGGAGTATAACAGTTTAGTGGAGCCATACTTCAGATATTGCTATCCTGTCCGGGGAAATGCTGGGGCGACTGCTATTGATAATTTACAGAAACTTCTTTTAACAGGCTAAAGTATACAGTTAAAATACTGGTTTCCAAACTGCCCTGTGACAAAACAATAAATTAAAAATGTCTAATAATAAAGACTTACAAGCAAAAAATAAATAAAGCTCTAGATGAAAGTATATAAATAAGGAGTTGATGTTTACTTGCTGGCTTTATATGCAGCTTTGAATCGACTTAATGTTGGCGCTTTCTTGACTTCAGCGCTAAGATTGTTCCATACTCTGGCTCCTTTATAAAAAAGCACCGTTGACCAGTTGAAGTTTTTAAGAGGTGAAGGTTGAGGTCTGTATTAGTGTTACGAAGCTTTCTGACGCTATTATATGACAATCGTTCGAACAGAGTTGCAAGGTAACTGGGCGTTTCCTTATTAATCGACCTGTACACCATCCTAGCTCTTGGAGGCCTTAAACTTGCCCATCGCTTTGACAAGTAGTTGGGGCGATATAGGAGAAAAGGAATGAAACGCTTTTTCAGGATATACAGCAACTTCTCCCTCGAGTAGAGAGTTTTTGGTATTTGGTACTTCCTTACTCAGTTGATCTCCAACAGTGCAAAAGAAGTTATTCATCTTGTTTGCTATGTGTTGAGGATTGGAGATGCATTCGTTACCCTCTGACAGGGAGTTTATCATTGTCGTTTTTGATCGTTTGTTGAATAGCTTATTTATAGTTGCCCACATTTCTTTCAGGTTACCTTCGGAAGTTTTAATCTTTTCAGTATAGTATTCCCTTTTCTGTGTTTTACAAGTGTGATTCACCTTATTTCTAAGTTGTTTGTAAGCCGCCATGAGAAACTTTGATTGTGTCTCAACGGCTGCAGTCTTAAGCTTATCCCTCGTTCTAAGCATATGTTTCAGCTCAGAGGTAAGCCATGGGCTATATCGCTGGGAGACAAGCCTTTCACGAATAGGGGCGTGCTTTTGAATAACCAAGGCAAGAGTGTTGGTCTATTCCTCCACTACAACATTGATATCAGTGGAACAATAAAGGAACTGCTGCCAATCAACAGAGGCTAGATCTGACAAAAAGAGCTCAATACTAAAATTTTTCATTTGCCGTGTTTTTATTACTTTCTGCTGTTTTTTTAATCCCCCTCGAAATTCTCTGACAGCAAAAACTAGGCAGTGGTCACTAAGAGCTATCCTATATACTCCAGATTCGACAGTATTGTTGATATTACTCACGGCAACGTGATAAAGAAGGATTGAGGTCTCTGTTGTTTCTCGTGTAGGTCCTTTAATTACCTGTACAAGTCTAAAGGATTGGTATACATCATTAATAGGTTTTATCTGATTTGGAACCTGCATGAAATTCAGCCAGAGAAACCAGGCTTTTCGCTATGGTTGCTAGGCGGCGATTCGGGGTTTTCGCTTTGCTTTGCTTGGTTGACAACTTGATTAAAACTTCAGTAAATATCACAAAAAATCACGTGATCTGGCAATCAAAACCTCGCTTCCATAAAACCTCGTTTTCAACAATGTCTGTTCTCATCCAGCCTCTTTTTCAATTAAATCTCGTTTCAATAGGGGCTTGCTTGAATTTTAATCTTGCTTCAATTTGAACCTCGTTTTAGTATAGCCTTGCTGTTAAAAAGCCTTATTTTTATCTAATTTTACAACACAGAGCATCATATTTTAAGAGAAAAATTCTAAAAACAATCCGATTGAAATCGTTATCAAAGCATAATCCTTTCTAAACTGATTTATTACAAGGAAACCTTTATGTTTATTTAAGATTTCTGTTTGTTTGCGTGCGCTAAGATTTTCACGCAATAAAATCTCAAAGATCTATTCTCACAACAGTGCATTATTGATATTCATGTTTCATAAATAGCATTCCTCCTCCAAAAACAGTTTGGCTTATAAGCACTGATAGGAAAGTTCCAAGTTTTTTATGCATGTTTCCCTCATTTCTGAGCATGATTATTATTTAAAACTATAACAAATAAAACCATCTTCAATGCCAGTAAATATTGCACGTCTGACTTCTTAACAAGATTTGTAGCTAGCACCCTTCTGCCTCTCCTGGGGCATCGCCTCCTCAATAAGCTTTGCCTTTCCATAATGACGATTAAATGCAAGCTGGTCTTTTCACATCCAGGTTTGTTAGTGCGTCAAAAAGACATCATCATCATCATCATCGCTGTCTGTTCCAATTTGAATAAAACAGCTTTTTCTTAAAAAGAATGTTTCTGGGACTATTTAAATGTGTGACCATAAGCTGTGGCATACTATGATTAAGGTGAGGATAAATTGGGTAGAGACTAGGTTGAGTTCGAACTGAGCAAAGAGTATAGTCAATCATCGAATTGCTTGTAAAAAGGTTTTAAGTATTAATTAGGTAGAGAATAGTGAAGAGAATTATGGGATATGGACATTACGTAATGATTAATTAGTCTTTTGTGTCGTGCTGTGCGTGCGTGTTCAGTCTGTCTCAGTGTGTTCTTGTCTTGGTCGATCCGAATGATCGTAGAATCTATCGAAGCTATTCTGAATTTATGCTTATGAAGATTTTATTCTGAAGTCTATAAATCTGAAGCTTATCTTGAAGAATTCAGGGAAGTGAATCTTGTTGTTATATAGTATATTAATTTTAATGTTTTATTTAGTATTGACAAAGAAGAACTTGAATCTTTGAATCTTTTGAATAATCATACAGTCCTCTCGAACAAAATAACAGAACCTACGGGTGATTCTAATCTATCCCGTTAACATTGTGTTGAACGCCAGTATTGAAGTTTGAAGGCTCGAATCTTGAACTCTATTCTATTCCAAATATTCTTTATCATGCCTCTTTGATTCCTCTTTGTTGAAATAATTGGCCTAAATTTTCTTTGTATTCCATAAAGGAATCACCGTCTGTTTCACGCATAGAAATAAGGTCTTGCTATCAATGAGTGAATGATGTGTTTACTTTGAATGTATTTCGGAAAAACGCGGACCATTTTTGCCAGAATGACAAGAAAAAACAGAATTGATTTGTACAGAGATACGTCATTGAAACCTTGAGCACAAGTGACCCCCATTTTTATAGTAGTAAAATGAACTTCCACTGGAGCTCAACATCTCCTCCACTGGTGCTGAGGTAAATCAACCAATCAAAATGCAGGGTTCACTGGTGCTCAACGTCACTAGAAAATGCAACGTCATTCCCTGCTATCTCAGTGACATTGCGGAAGAAAAAAGAATTTCTGTCAACACAACAGTTGCCATCAACCTGTAGAAGTTGGTGATGGTGAATGTCTCAAACAAGTTGAGTCGAAATTCCCAACAATAAACATTCGAGTTCTTCTTCCTTCCCCGGAAACGATTTGTTTATTTAGTCATTCACAAAAATCAACAACTTTAATACCACGCCCCTCAACCACGCCCATAATACCCAACCGACCACGCCCATCGACCACACCCTTTGATTTTTAAGCAACAGTCAGATTTAGGGCTGGATCCGCCCCTGCTAAAGGGAAAAGACTAAGTGAAGACTTGGTAGAGACTAGGCAGGGACTAAGTGAGGCTATAGTCCGGACTACAGTCTTGAATGGCCAAAGACTATAGGGAAAGACTAAATGAGGACTATACTCCGGACTAAGCAGGGACTATAGTCATTCCTAAAACACTGCGTGTGAAAAGGCAAATACTGAGTGAGGACTAGGTAGAGACTACGAAGGGACCAAGTGAAGACTATAGTCCGGACTATAGTCATTTATTGAATTGTGTGAAAGAAGTTTCAAATAGCAGCATGTTCTCAAATCTTGATTAGTTGCTCATCACATGGTTCAAGAGAGAAGGCAAGCTGTTAAGAAACGTTCTTTCAGGGGTGGCTTTTGAATGTGGATTTTGTGATAGTCATTTCAATAACAAGGGTAATCTAAATCGGCACTTGAAAAACAAACACAAAAGTTGTTACAAAGACTTGGAATCTTCAAGAGGAATTTTATATACAGGAAAAGTTTTGACATGATGAAGTTGTGAAAGCAGTCATTGAAACCACGAGAAAGACAAAGAAAGAAGATGGTATGAGTTTTGAAGAAGGCCTTCACTATGCGATTGATAAAAGAAAGTACCTAATCATGCGTCAGACAGAAATGGATGCAGATAGTAAAATTAGAACAGACAAGGATGATGATGATGATGATGTCTTTTTGACGGACTAACAAACGTGGATGTGAACAGACCAGCTTGCATTTAATCGTCATTATGGAAAGACAAAGCTTGTTGAGGAGGCGATGCACCAGGAGAGGCAGAAGGGTGCTAGCTACAAATCTTGTTAAGAAGTGAGACGTGCAATATTTACTGGCATTGAAGATGGTTTTATTGGTTATAGTTTTAAATAATAATCATGCTCAGAAATGAGGGAAACATGCATAAAAAACTTGGAACTTTCCTATCAGTGCTTATAAGCCAAACTGTTTTTGGAGTAGGAATGCTATTTATGAAACATGAATATCAATAATGCACTGTTGTGAGAAAAGATCTTTGACATTTTATTGCGTGAAAATCTTAGCGCACGCAAACAAACAGAAATCTTCATGAAGGTTTCCTGGTAAAAAATTGATTTGGAAAAGATTCTGCTTTAATAACGATTTCAAACGGATTATTTTTAGAATTTTTCTCTTAAAATAAGATGCTCTGTGTTGTAAAATTAGATAAAAATGAGGCTTTCTAACAGCAAGGCTATGCAAAAACGAGGTTAAAATTAAAGCCAGATTAAAATTCAAGTGAGTCCCTATCGAAACGGGATTTCATTGAAAAGAGGCTGGATGAGAACGAGACTTTGTTGAAAACAAGATATTATGGAAGCGAGGTTTTGATTGACAGAGCACATGATCGACACATAACATGCATTTGATTGACAGGTAACGTGGTGGCGGCATCCTTTGAGTGGGGCGTTTTTCGCCCACCCCATAGTTATCTCAGAAACTATGCAACGCATTTTCGGCGATTTCTCATGGAAAAGTAGCTTTTTCATATATAGAGCTATTTTTATTGGGAAATATCGTTCTAAGGCAGCTCAAAATGTCTTTAAATGGAAACGATATTTTATCGTAGCAAATATTATCCAATTGTTAGGAAATCAGAAATTTTAACAAATAACTAACATTTCTCACTTTGTGTTGGGTACACTTGAAGTCAATGCTCATTATGCCGATGAAGTCTATATACTAAAATTTGATGTTGGCACGCGGGTCAACTGGTGACGGTAGCTCCTCGGGTTGGGCCGTGCCGGGTTGTGCGCAGTCCGGCACGGTCTGGAGCACCCGAGTTGTAGGCGTGTCATCACGACAGCCTCGGGGGCCGGCTGCATCCAACTCACACCTGGGGTTGCAAATACCAGCGCTTTTGTCGTGATATCGGACCGGGAACAAAGGCGAACAAAGGTCGTACATTTTATACAGTAACGGTGGTTTTGCAAACAAAGGCTTGGCAAATCCACCTTGGAAGCGTGCCCCTGCCTGATTGTGTTGGGAAACAAAGGGCCTCCTCGTTTCAACCAGTCACGGCGTGGCTTACGCCATTACGGGATGATTTCAGTTTAGCTGCTGCGTCACAGGGTTCGAAACGTTGCCGGGCAAGGATTCAATGCCCCGATACGTTTTCCCTTTTTAGGCGTTTCAGGAAAATAGTTTGCTTTGTATTTCCTATTTACAAATGTTTCCTCGTAACAAATCTGTGAGTTTTTATTTACTTCGACCTATTCCGTCGTTCTCATTTACTCAACCATGTCTTTGTGGCAATTTCACGTTCATAGGTCGCGCCCTTATTGTTCTAAAAATTAATTAACATTTCTTGGATGAATTTCTTATTTTCAATTCCTGTTGAAAATGTAAACCAAGTTTTAATCTGTTATGTCACCGGAAATACTACTCAGGAAAATAGTTTGTTTTGCATTTACTATTTACTACGGTTTTCCCGTAACAAATCTGTGATTTTTGTTTACTTTGACCTATTGCGTCGTTCTAATTTACTCAACCATGTCTTTGTGGCAATTTCACGTTAATGGCTCATTCCCTTATTGTTCTAAAAATTAATTAACATTTCTTGGATGAATTTCTTATTTTCAATTCCTGTTGAAAATGTAAACCAAGTTTTAATCTGTTATGTCACCGGAAATACTACTCAGGAAAATAGTTTGTTTTGCATTTACTATTTACTACGGTTTTCCCGTAACAAATCTGTGATTTTTGTTTACTTTGACCTATTGCGTCGTTCTAATTTACTCAACCATGTCTTTGTGGCAATTTCACGTTAATGGCTCATGCCCTTATTGTCCTAAAAATTAATTAACATTTCTTGGATGAATTTCTTATTTTCAATTCCTGTTGAACATGTAAACGAAGTTTTAATCAGTTAGGTCACACGGAAAAAACTACTCAGGAAAATACTATGTTTTATATTTCCCATTTACCCTGGTTTTTTCGTAACAAATCTTTGATTTTCGTTTACTTTTACCTATTGCGTCATTCTAATTTACTCAACCATGTCTTTCAGGCAATTTCACGCTAATGGCTCATGCCGTTATTGTCCTTAAAATTAATTAACATCTCTTGGATGAATTTCTTATTTTCAATTCCTGATGAAATTTCAACCAAGTTATAATCAGTTAGGCCACCGGAAAAATACTCAGGAAAAAAGTTTGTTTTGTAAATGAATATTTGTTTTGTTGCAAATATTCATTACATTTTCTACAGTAAGGTTTCCTGGAAAAACTCCTAAACCTTAAAAGTGGCAACCGGGAATCGAGCAGTCCCAAAATCGGGCATTAGTCGTCATTTTCAGGGAATGTTTCATGTGCGATTTCCATTCCTGTTGGATGGTCACGTGATCCTTTCTACCCTTGCCAAAGTTGCTGACCACTAAATTCCACTTGGTGCATGACGTCAATCTGGATGCATAAGGTTCCCATTGAAGCCAGATTGTCACGTGATCATTTTTGCCCTTAGTAAGATGTTCGCAACTAAAATCCCTTTGCTTCTTGACGTCAGTCCGGATTTCATTCTGTTCATATGAGATTCCAATTGCAGTCGGATGGTCACGTGGTCCTTTTGACCCTTTCCAACCACATTCCCAACCAAAATCACTTTGCTGCATGACCTTCATGTTCATTCTTATTCTGCTCATATATGAATCCACTTCCAGTCGGATGGTCAACCGGCCTCCTTTACCCTTAGCATAGATATTCGCAACTGAAATTCCTTTTGTGCATGACGTCGATGTGGAATTTTATTCTGCTCATATGAGAATCACATTCCACGCGGATGGTCACGTGGTCCTCTTTACCCTTAGCAACAATATTCGCAACTAAAATCCCTTTGGTGCATGACCTCCATGTGGATTTTTATTCTGCTCATATATAAATCCCCTTACAGTCGGATGATCACGTGGTTCTCTCTACCCTTTCCAACGATATTCGCAACTAAAGTCCCTTAGATGCATGACGTCCATGTGGATTTTTCTTCTGTCCATACTAGATTCCCATTGAAGTCGGATGTCCATGTGATCGTTTTTACTCTTACCAACGATGATCGCAATTACCACTCCTCGTGTGTATAACGTCTGTCACCTTATTTCTTACATAGCCGACTGCAATGTGCACAGATGAGCTTCCCAACAAGTTTTGAAGTAGTGAGAGCACGTGCGGAGCACGTGCCACCGAGAGGTTGCGAGCCGAGCAGAGCGACGCGAAGTGCGCCCGCGAGTCGCGAAGCGGCGAGAAGCCCTCCGCAGGAGCAAACAATGGCCGCCTCGCGCGTAGGGCGAGCGGCCGAGCTAGTCTCTATACTAATACGCTAAGGAGGCGGTGGTCTTGGCGATGGTGTTTCCTTGTAAGAGTTCGATCCGAAGTTCGGCCGCTCCCCGGTTGGCCAACTCCCGCGCGTGGTCGAGCCACCGATGTGGTACCTTGCCATCATCGCCTCGTTCCGGGCAGGCTGCTGCCAGCTACGCCACAGCTTGGCAAATACCAATTATTCTTCTCGATATTGGTCTAATGTCGCGCGAAAAAACAAAAGAAAACAAAAGAGCGTACGTTGTGTACACTTAGGCAGCATTCCCCCGCCCTTCGAAAACATTTCAGGCACAAACCCCGTGAGCTCCCCTTTGGCATTTTGCCACGCTCTTGGAACAATCGACCTCGCTCACGCAACCAATCTATGGGTACGTCCGGTCACGGGGTAAAATCCATTTCGGTGCTGTGTCCCGGGGTTTCGAAGCGTCTAGAATGATCACCGTGTTTCGTGGCACATCGATCCATGCATCCACAAGAAACAAGGAACATATTTCGTAAAAGTTCGAGAGCCGTTGGAAAACGATGAAGGCGTTTATCATTTGTCCAGTTCTTTTATATTTGTTTCGTTTCACCATCGCAACAAAACAGTGAACGTAAGAAGAGAATTAAGAATTTATTTCAGAATATTCTCGGCTCTGTCGATGTTTGTTTACGTGATCTGGTTGCGTCATCTCAATTGACTGGAGTAAACTGTATTTTTTACGTGATTTTGTTGCGTCATTTCAGTTGACTTGATTCAACTGTCAGTGGGAATTTATGTCTTATTAATTAATGGTATGTCTTATTAAATTTATGGAATGAAATTCGATTTCAAATAGAGTGAATGATAGAGTGAATACACTTATTTTTTGTTTAATTTCAACTGTTGCGTCGTTTCAATTCATTCGACCATGTCCTTCAAGCAATTTTACGTTAACGACCTTAAATGGTTCTGAGTGTGTAAAAGGGGAACGGGGAATTAGGGAATCGAGGAATCGGGAACATAACATCATATTAAGGGAATCTTAAGGTATCTAGCCATTGTATTAATGGACATGATCCCTTGACTTAAATTAAGGGGGTACAATAGTATTAATGAAATATATTAATCGGGTAGATCAGATGAATTAGGGATTTGAAGACTTGGGAACACGACGGGTATTTAGGAATTGCATTAAGGGTGCACAACCCCTTGACTTGAATTTAGGGGATACAATGATATTAAGCAATTGTATTAAGGGGGTACATCAGATAAATAAAATTTAAACACCTGTTAGTTCTTTCCTTTGATTTGAATTGAAGAGGTACCATAGCCTTCAGACATGGTACATTGAGGTAGTACAGCATGTGAAAGCTTTAGCAATACCGACTTGATTTATTCTTTGACTTCTATTAAGGGGTACAGTGCTATTAAGGCGTTGTATTATGGGGATGCATCACACGTGTAAAAATTTAGCCAAACCCTTCAGTTTTGTTCTTTTACTTCTATTCAGGGGGGGTTCAATGATATTAAGGCATTGTATTAAGGGGGTACATCAGATAAAACACTTGTGAAGACGTGCATGCAAACCAATATCAACCAAACAACTGGGCAGCTGGACAACTCAGCAACTGGGCAACTCGGCAACCGAACAACTGGAGAACAGGGCAACCGAGCAGCTTTGCAACTGGGAAACCAAGAAACCATCCGCAGGAGCTGGCGATGGCCGCCTCGGGCGTAGCGGCCGAGCTAGTCTACTATACTAAAGTAGTAGTAGTCATGGAGACGGATTTTGTCCGAGATCATCCTCCTAGGGTTTTCAAGATCCAGTGCTCGCTCTTGCACCTTTCCCTGCCGCCCCTGGTGTAGTTTTGCTAATTTCCATGGAAACCGGTTTTTCGACTGTCACTCCTCCCAAGTCGTAAGTGGTACGCTTTTCCGACTTTTTCGCTGCTCGGCCGACAGTGGGGTAGGCGTGTCATCGCCCTTTCGTTTTTTGTAAACTTCTCTCGCTTCTGGGGTAATTGGAGCCAACCCTTCTTTGAAGTGCGTCATTGGTGCCTGTTTAACCATCACCCGATTGTTCTCACTAAGAGGATTATCACTAAATCACAACAGTGCACAGTAGCACGGTCGGTAAGGTGGCGTGTCTGGTGAGCTGCAATGCAAGGCTGGGAGTTGGACTCCCCTCAGGGGAAAGTGTTTTCCTTTCGAATTTTTTTATTTCGCTTATCTTCGTATGGGAAATGTTTTCAAAAGGCCGAGGAGTTGTCTGGTAACTAAAATTTGCTTTTTGTTTAATTTTTAAGTTCGTTTTTTGTCGTGTTTTGTTTTTCCCTTCCATGAATATTAGGACCACTAAGAGATTATCGCTAATTAAGCAAACGGTTGTGTGGCCGAGTGGTTAAAATGCTCGCTTGCTACCTGGAATGGCTGGAGTTCAAGCCCCCTCAACGCCAAACTTTTGGTTTTTTTGTTTTTGTGTTTAAAATAGTTCAAAAATCTTTTCAATGTCTTAAAGTCATTTCGACAAAACTAGAACGCTTTTTGGAATGACTCAAATCTTTCGATCTATTTTTTCTCTTATCTTTTCAATTATAAATCTATTTTTCATCTATCTCTCGACACTAACTTCCATTTCCTTGTTTTCATTTCAATTCTAAATTCATCTTTGACTTCAATTTAAAGTTTTATTGCAGCCGAAGAATTTAGAATAATATTAGAATTTATTTTAAATTAAAGATTTATTTCACTTACACTAATATTAAAATAAAGGCCAATAATCTAAGGTTCAAAATAGACAAGGGGTCCAAATAAATGGGGGGAGGATTCGAAAATTTAATAAGCAGGGGGGTCCTAATAAGGTCCCGGGCTGGGGGAAAATTAATAAATGTAGTTTGACCCTTTCATAAGTGAAATCGTTTTTTACAAACTAATAAATAGGGGTCGCAATAAGGTCCGGGGGGGTGGGGGAAAAACTCAAAATTAGTAAATGGGGGGACATTTATTCGGCATCTAAGAGTATGAAGATGAATTAAGATGCTGATAAAGTTTGAGATTGACATTATTGCATGTGGTGATAACCAACAACATTAACATTAATTTTAAGTTTCAATGTTATTTCAGATTTACAACAAGATCAACATAAAAGTTCTGATTAAGCTGATTTGAAATTCAGCTTCAGTTTCCAAATTAGGAATAACTTCAAATTTCAGTTCAAAAATGGAAGACTGATACTTAGGCCAAGACTAACACAGACTAAGACTAATATTAAGATTGATTTCAAGATTTACTAAGACTAAGATTAAGATTTATATTAAGATTAAGATTAAGAGTAAGATTAAGATTAGAATTAAGATTCAGACTCTAATGAAGATTGACATTTAGATTAAGGTTAAGATTCCAAATCAGGTAGAAGTTAAGATTAAGATTCCATTCAAGTTGAAGACTAAGATTAAGACTAGACTAACATTAACATTAAGATCAAGATTTAGATTGACAGCAAATATAGCCACCGTCATGCATAGTGCCTTTTAGGTGGAAGTTTTTATTGGCGGAGTTCATCGGAGGCGGTGGTCCTCATGAGGCGGTGCTCTTACATGGGCAAGGGCTAGAAGCGGGGGACTAGACACGAGTCCTTAGCGTTAAACTATATTTGTGCAGGCGCAAATGGCCCATTTGCAACAATTCAACTGCTTCTTTGCAGTTGTCGTCTGTGATTGGTAGGCCAGCAATCATTTGAGCGGCGTTTCCTATGAGCGAATGTTGCAAATACTTGAATTTGTCTACGTTTGATAAATCTGACGATGTATGTATTGTTGAATTGAAACTGTCCCAAAATGATATCCACAAATTTGTGTCTCCGTTAAAAGTTGGCAATGATAATTTGGGCAGTTTTACCTTGTCTGCATTAGAGTGTCGTTGTGGTTGTTGTGATGATTTTGTTCGTTTTGTGATGGGATTACTTGCATGACTTTGAGTGCTTCAGTGATAAAACACAAGCAATCTTCTATTTCGGACTGTAATTCACTTTTATCGATTATTTCTTTCTCGACGTTGTCAGCTTCAAGAAGATCTTCGATTTCAGAATCGATTTAGTTGATAACATCTCGTTTTCGTCCAAGCGCGTTTTTACAGGATATTAATTTTGTTCTTCGCTCGTTGTCTGCCTGCTCACCAGATGTTGGTAACAAGTGATAAGCTTTGGCAATCGTGTTTCTAATAACCAATCTGTCCATTTCTTGTTTGAATAAGCTTCTTTAACTTCTCTTTCTTTTCTGCCATTTTAATTCCCGGGTCACGGCACAAAAAATGTTGTTTCTTTTTGACTAAAGGCTTGTGAAATAACACTGAAGTAGTCTCCGGTTCACGAGGATGGGCAAAAACGACAGAGAAAGTTGATTGGCTATATATAAACTATGAAATTAAGAACAAAATTAGCTAGATACATAAAAGGCTGAAAACTAGATTGATGATACGTGAATGAGAATGCTAGGAACGACAAAAAGTTACGAATGCAGAATGCTGTCTCTCAACGACTACGTTACGCGAATCCTCTTTTTTTATGCAGCAAGTCTTTTCTATCTACTGAAATGTCCACGCCCTGAACACAAGGAGTCATTAGTAAAATACCCAACAGAAACGAAATTACAAACATTGAACAGGGGGCAAAGTGAGCCAATACGCTATGTGGAGGTACATTTCAGTATTGTCTCAAAAATTTCGTCCCTGATTGTAGTTCTTAAAGTTCCTTAGTTTGGATCTCTTTTCAGGCAATTGTAGTTCCAGAAGTTCTTAAATAGGTCGTTAATTTTAACTGCACATTCAGTGTAATAACAATAATAGAGAGTCACTTGCGTGTTAGCAAAGCTCGAGATTATTCAAGGAATCATTTGATAGATGCCTAACGTACAATTTATGCAATTTTCGACTGCAAATTAATGGAACTGACTTTCTAATTCTTGATTGTTTGCAGAAATAAACGCATTGAGCTTTGAAAAGTTCCTTCATAATTTTCTCTTTAGTAGTATAAGTGGTTCTTTATAAAAAAGGCGCGTAATAGGGCTGATATGATAAAATTTCAAATATAGGCCAGTCGAAGAGTAGCCAGACATCGGAAACAAACAAAGACAGACACAATCATGTTTCAAATCAAATTTTTCATGAGATAATATCTTCACCAGACCAAATCGGCTAACGTTGTGTATACCCATTTGAGGTCTAACTTTTGTGCCATAAAAAGCGGGGTGCAAGGTCTGAAATTAACAACAAAGCAATAGTCCCTCAAGGGTATGACGATGTGACCTGAAGTAGGTGTAAACAAGGACTCCCGTTCTCCTTTTTACAGGTAGCCAAAGATTAGATAACACAATTTTTAGTAAATGCGGAAATGATTTCTAATAATGCTCATTTTCCCGTCTTGATCATGTGTAGTTCATCCGCCATAGCTTGAAGAGCAAAAGAAATTGAGAATTACATATCTTTCGAAAACATATCCTTCCATCACGAGAACGCAATTCTATGCACTGTTTCCCTTTGCTCATGTACCCCCGGAATTCAAGTTCAAAGGAGGGTTTTTTTCAAGGGAGTCGTTCAAAATAAGGAAGCACTCGATTCAAGATTAATTATATTTATAATCGCCTACTTATCACAAAAGGGTTGGGCGTATTGTACAAATAAGTGTATCTGGAAATAACCAACTGAGATGAGGATGTCAAACGTTGTCAGGTTTTGCCCGGCAGTCGCTATTCTTCTTTAGGCAGCGTTCTGAAAGGACCATCCCAAATTTTAGATGATATACCAAACCCTAAAAAAGAAGAAAAATTTACTTTCATCTTACTTATGCCTAACACTTCAGGATCAAAGCAGCTGAAATCTGGGCTCAAGGCAGAAGTAGATTCTCAGAGCTAGTAGATTGCCATGATCATCGGCAATAAAATAACAATTTAAGTATTTGCACTAGCGTTCAGTTAAGCTGTGCAAATTTTTAGAAAGAATTAACGTCAATCAAATTTTTTGAAAAATTTCATGAACATAAGATGCAACTGTGTATGAGTCTATGCAAGATTCTAGGGCAGAGTCTACTATACGGCGATATAAGTAATATACGGAATACTTGATGAAGTACATAAAGTCAAAATAACAGATAATGGAATAAATCTATAGGAGGGCACGGGCAGCGAAACAATAACTGTGCTGATTTTGAGGAGAAAAGCCGGAGAGAGAAGACAACTGACTTTGGACCTCAAAATCAGAGAAAACTATGAAGAAACATTAACAAAATGTCATGGAGCTGATCAAATTCTACTTTCTACTGACACTAAAACATTTAGAAAAAAAATGTTCTCGATGATACAATAATGAAAGTTCAGAAATAAGATGGGAGCGCTCATCGTCAAAATTTTTCTACACGATATCGCACTTCAATTGAATATCACCTGGTATAAATTCTATATAATCCCTCTCTGAGAAAAATTATGCAGAAATTATTTACCTAGGGGGGCCCCATTCTTGCGCCACCCTGCATCACTGTTACAGTTCATTTGACTTACAAACTCTGTAGCCGATTTCCTACAGAAGGCGGAACCCGCAAACTCATAAACCTTCGCTCCAGCTTCAGTTTAGCTATTTCTTCCCTGATTATTTGTAATATTGTGTAATTTTTACGTTATTAGAAAAATTTTTATTGATTTATTTTGATTGTATTCCAGCTTATCGTTTGACAGTTAGGTATCCCCTTAGTAACTCCATATGTTATCTTAGGCATGTCCTGTTATTGATTCTGACGTAAAACACATTTGATTAAGTAACTTGTACGTGTTAGAAATATTTCAGTCTTGATTAAAAATTTGAACAGTACAGTATGCTCGTGTTTCTCTATGTCACTCTAGCTCGAAGTATACCTGCCAAACCAACACGCCACAAAAGGGTGACACACTCTAACAAGTACGCCTGCCATAATTTAGCAGCTGCTAGATCGAAGCAAGCCTTTCAATATAACAGCAAGAGTAAGAGAAATTGGCTAAAATTTACTAAAGGAGGCCCCTTACGTCCAAACACTTCTAACAAATTCGAAGTTTACCAGCCTCTTTGGCAGTTATTTTACTGCTATTGGTCAAACCTGAGCACAAAAGCTGGTCGACTGACTTGAGAGGTAAGCTCGATGCAATCAATTTCATTAAACTACCGTAAAATACTTCAGTGGCAACAGAAATATATACTATTGAACAAGCAAACCTTTATTTTGATCAACAAAATGATGCTCGACATGATGCAGTTTTAGTTTGTGCAAATAGCTATCTTTCGGAGGACTTCCATGGTGCAGGTAATAATGCGTCATGTCATAAAAGAGGTAACCAATTAATCCACCAGCGAAAATTCCTTGGCCAATGCCGATAGGTAGAACATGAGTGAGAACAGCATAGAAAGGCAATGCTAGAGCTGTTGCAGCAGCTGGTGGAAAAACAAGTCTCTTTGGGTCAAACGGCGTCTAAAAAATCAAATAAATTTGCTTCAGTTGAAAACATTATTGGAAACAAACAAAAATTCACAAAAAAAAAACAGTTGATTTCCACATATGTCTCCGTCTTGGCATTTAAGGACTAACATAAATTGTTTTAATGACATTCAATTTTCATAGATATGTAACAATTTTCGATAGAAAACCTACCTTGTGATGCTGTCCATGTAGAAAGAAATGAAGGGTAATCCAGAATGCCGAATCACCAGGTGGTATGAAGTGAAACAGAAATCTATGCAAAACATATTCAACGAGTGTCCAAATAAAAACTCCTACCAGAAGTAGCAAAACAAGTAGAATATGGGTAGAATTTTCGAATGCAATATTTTCAAGGTTATCCAAAGAGTGACAGATTAAAATGAAAATGACAGGCAGCCAAAACAAGGGGACAATATACCAGCTTGTCTTTGAAAAAAACTCTAGAAATTCAGAATTGAAGAGCCTCATCTGCATATTTACAGGACTGTGGACCCATTTCATGTAATGGTTGCCAAACTTGTGTACTTGGAAAATCATTCCTCGGTCCCAGTCAACTGTTTCCTACGGCAATAAAAAAAAGCCATCAATAAAGAAAACAAACAAATAGCTTAAATTTATTCATGTTAGATAAATCTCAAGGCATCATAATACCTATGGCAGAGGACAACGTTTTATTGAAAAGGAATCGTCTTTGAGTTGTTCAAAACTTCAAAATTGACTAAGGCGGAATTTATACCCAGATGCGGCTTGAAATGCACCAATCAGAAAGAACGAAAAGCTGAATTGGCATTGTGTTTTAAACACCAATCAGCTGGTCGGATACAGCCGGAAGACCAATAGAATTATTTGAAGAGTCCGCTTAGTCTATTGTTTTGGTCTGTTTCCGACGTTCATACTCTGAGGAGTGTCAGACGAAAAAGCTTTAAGCATGCCCGAAAATGATTCCGCTGTTCATCACAATTTTGAAAAGGAATCATAGATGGTGCAAAGAGGTACTACCCCAGACCTTGGATATTTTCAATAAAATGCGAAATATGTGCTATAAAAATTTTTGAAAATTACACGGGTTGGTCAAACGCATGCAATATTCTTTCCAATGTTGAAAAACAATTTTTTTTTAGCTCTTTCAAACTTCACCAAAGGTCCGTTTTCACACCTTGGATCAACAAACATGGTTGGTCGATCCCATCCTTCATCAAATAGAAAAAAACATTTTCTCAGCCATGGAAAGAAAGGAAACAAAAATATATATCGGAAAATTTGTCAGATTGTTAAGGTACAGCCCTTTTATGAGCCTTTTAGGTCACAAAGGAGCCATATTCCTGTCCGCTAGCTAAGCACAATGCGCATGTTATAATCGATCGCAATCGCAAATCTCTTTCGTTGTCAAGTTGTATACACGCACCTGGAAGGCGGTTTCGATCCAATGGGATGGTTATCGCGATCGCAATCCAGTTAATTTTGTCTAGTGTAAATGGAGTATTATTATGATCCAGCTTAATTGCTGTAAATCGAGCAAAATTGCTGAAATAGGCATTTCGTAGGACAATACACCATAAGTTAGTCCTGCGATTTGAATAAGACAGGACAATGCCTATATTCAAAACAAAAACAATGCAAAAAATTGAAGACAGATGAAGGAAGCTGCTGTATGCAAGTTGTGATAAGAACCCTGACGGTAAACGGTTTCAAAATGAGCATTATTTGTCAAAAAATGCAAAAAAACCTTCACTTGTCTCTTATAAAGTACTTAAAAGGGTTTAGTGTACAGAGAACTACATGCCATCACAGAAATTTTGAGAGATTGATGTACGGAATGCTGCAGAAAAAACTGGCGAAAGCTACCTCTGTCTATTTTAAATATAAATTTCAGAGTCACTATTTTACCTTTAGGTGCTAGCTATTTGTGGCAAACGATGGCGAATGAAGCTAAACCTGCTTTTCATGTTCAGTATGTATAACTGATAGACGTGCAGTTGTTAAATCTGAAATGCCAATTATCGGTCGTCAAGAAACAGACTTATTTACTGGTAGAAAATCATTTACCGTTGCGAACTACAAAAACTGTACACTTTTAAGATGACGTAATGCAATGTTTTACTTGAACCGGAATTTAGCGATATAAAAGCCACACGAGGGAGCAGTCTTTTGGTTAATCATATTAATGTAATATTGAAAAGCAAATATAGGCCATGGCACACTCATCATTTCTTTCTCTCTTTGATCAAGAACAGAGCCCTCGATGAACAGTATCAGAGCTTCAGATGTCGCAAATATGGGTATGCAAGTCTCGAAAAGCATGTTTTTGCTGTAAGGCAATTTAGGAGCCGCACATTGGACAGCACGGTCTTCAAGAAGCAACAGCATGTCACTCTAAGTTGAGATGACTAGAGTCGTTCAAAAAGATAACTTCGTAACCCTCCAGCCCAATGAAAGCACAAGAAGAAGTCGCAGGAGGCAAGAAAGGTCTTGAAAACTACACTCCAGGGGTCCAAGATGAAGGTTTTGCCGCAATTGGCTGGGTCACTGGTGGAGATGTTGCACCCCTCGCCCTGGTCAATCAGAAGCAACTTAACAATGGCATCACGCCATTCTTCTAAAGAATTTCCAGAGCGCAGAGAAGCCATTCTCCCTCCGAACATTTCTGTTGCAGCTACTCTTGGAGGATCGGTAGTCGCAACGAAGAAGTTTTGTCAGTTTCCTCTTCAGCACCTTCCATCTCTAAACACAGACTCCAACAATTCATTACATTCTTTGTTCCTTTCTTCAGAATGAACCGGCACAAGGATGCATCTTCTTTCGACGATTGGGCATTTGCGTATGCAAGAATGCGTATGCGATTTTACCTGTTTTCCGCGAATATTTTCCCCTCCCCCCATATCAATGTTGAATTGTATATCAAATTAACCGTGGCAAGGGGGAAGGGGGAGCAAAAAAGTAGATTTTCTATGCAGGGGTTCAACAATTTTGTAAGAGATTTTGGGCCCTAACTTAAATTGCTATATAACCTAGAAAACAAAACTAAACAATTCAAATTTTTGCATGAAATCATGCTTACTCCATCCCTTAATCAAAATAAAAAAAATTTAAGGAAATTTTATCAGGAACACTTAGAAAATGACCGATAAAGAAACATGACAAAAACAAGGGAATTAAGTTTTGAAGAAAGAGTAGTCGTAAAGTATTCAAGAGAAATCGGTTTGTCTTATCAAAAAAATTGGTCAGAAATTAAACTGCCACCACACAACTGCTCTCAGAATTTACCAAAACGTTCTTTCAAGTGGTTCTGTGGAGAAAAAACGAAGAAGTAGACGCCCTCAAAAAAATGACATACGGGGGGGGGGGGGAGAGAATAATTTGTCGTGCGGTCCGAAAGCTGAGATTCAACAACCTAAAATATATTGCATCACATCTGCGGAAAGGCGAGTAACATAGAAATATCCCAAAATTCTTAGTACGATAAATCCTCCACAAATACAAGTATCAAAGTCTAAAAATAAAAAGAAAACCTTTTGTTTCCTTGAGAAACCGTCGCCTTCGACTTTAGTGGGTGGAGGCACATAAGCAATGGTCTGGAAAAAGGTTTTTCAGACGAGTGTCGATTTGGTTTGAAAACCGATTCGAGGACACTGCGATGTTGGAGGCAAACCTCTGAAGCTGATGATACCGAATTTTTCCAGCCAACATTCAAGAACGCCATCTCTGTTATGTTTTGGGGTTGGATTGGGCCTAATGGGGTTGGCAAGCTTTAGATCTGTAGTGATAAAATGAACGCCGCACGCAATGTATCTCTTCTCCAAAATAGTCTCAACCAAAGTTTTTCTGATATCTTTGGGGACGTAGAGAGGCAGATCATCTTCCAGCAGGATAATGCAGCACCTCACATAGCTGCTGTGACCCAAAATTTTTTCAGGCAGGAGTCGATAAATCTTCTTCCTTGGCCTGCCCAGAGTCCAGATCTTAATGCCATTGAAAGTGTTTGGTTATTTATGAAAAATCAGCTGAATAACCATCCATCTGGTCCACCAACAACCAAAGATGCCTTGATCAATCGTGTCGAGCAAGTATGGAGTGAAATTCCACAAGGTAATTTGAACAAACATTACGAGTCGATTCCAAGAAGGCTCACAGATGTGAAAGCTTCTCATGGTTATCAGACAAAGTACTTTTCGAATAATAAATGCTTGCTTTCTTATTGGTAAAAATGTCACTACCAACTTCTTGTGACTCGCTGTCAAATCTCTCTCATACAGTTTACGCATGCCCTTCCATCTGATTGTCCACCATTACTATTTTGAGAAAGGTGGTGCGATACTTATCGAACGTAAGTGTATACGAAAATGTACAGCACCGTCTTTGTGGTTTTCCAGTGAAGGCCTGCTGGATAACTCCAGTGATTGTGATTTCTTCAAAGCCTTTACAACAGCATCAGCGAAGGATTGCAAGTTTTGATGGATTCTGTGTATTTGTCATGATCTATTCGCTTCAAATCAATAAAGTCCCCAAGAGCATAGTGAATTCCCAAATATTGAAGCAGCCGCCGTTTCAAGTCTCAGTCAAGTACATCTTCATATTATAGTGAATATACCTAACTGTTGTACGAAATGCACAATTTAAAAAAACATTGCATGAAAATGTGAATGAATGAATTCGTCATTATTATCAGAAGTGAGGAAAACCTGAAAGCTTTTAAAAGGCAAAGAAACAAATGCGTGAATCTGGTTACGTAAGGCCAAATTTAACTACTATAAGAATGTCAACCTTGATAACCTAACCGACAATCATAAGTTTTGGAAGATTTTTGGAAGCCATTCTTCTCAGATTAGGTGCAGGTAAATGCATCTATCACTTTGATGGAAGACGGAAAAATGATAAGGAACCTGAAATTGCAGAGATTTTCAACAATTTTTTCGCAAACATTACAGAAAGATTAGGGATCTCAGCTAATGAATCATTATTACTTCCAAAAAAATGACATAGCAGATCCAATCGAGAAAGCTGTAAAGAAATTTTGAAACAAATCCAAGCATCTGCAAAATCAAAGAAAGAACTAAGTTTTCCGATAAATTTGAGTTTAGAGAGGTCACTATTGAAGATGTTGATGTCCAAAAAAGAAAACTTATTTCGAATAAAGCTTCTCTAATCAATTGCATGCCTGCAAAAATTTTAAAGGAAAATTCTGATGTATTTTGTGAAATCATTCAAATCTGTATCAAACTCCATTTATCCAAAAGTACTTCTCCTGATGAACTGAAAGCAAGAGTTCGCTGTTTAAAAAAGAGCATGTGTCTGTCAAAAAGAACTACCGACCGATAACAGCTTTGCCATCAGTATCAAAAATTTATGAAAGGTTGATGCAAGATCAGATGCTACCATTTGCCTAACGTCTCCACTCTTTTGTGAGTTTAGGGAGGGCTATGTTACATAACATGCACTTTTAAATTTTGTGGAAACCCTCAAGAAGTCAAGCTGCCATCCTGACGGACCTTTCGAGAGCTTTCGACTGTTTACATCATGAATTATTGATTGCTAAATTGAATGAATATGGTTTCAGTAGATCTGTCTTGTTATTTATCCATAGCTATCTTACAGACAGGAAGAAGAGGGAAAAAGTAAATGGTTCATTCAGCACGTGGACAAAACCGTCTTAGAAGTACCCCGGTTTCCGTGCTGAGACCCGTTTTGTTCAATATATACATGAATGACTTATTCGTAAATTAATTAATTAATTACTAGTATTAATTATTAATTACTAATACTTGATTATTAATTATCATTATTATTAATCATTAATAACTAATACTTTATTAATTACTTATTCATTTATCAATGTTCCTAGAGGAAACCAAAATCTCTCACGATGAAGAAGATACAACGATTTGTCATGACCCAGCCAACTGTCAAAATAGGCACTGCCTATGTGAAGGAAAGTACAGGGGAGAATCCTCTAGGTATTACTTTAGATCAGTCACTACCTTTCAAAGAACCTACAATGTCAAGACCCTGTAAAAAAAGCTGGTCAAAAACTCAATGCCCATGCCCATATATCTCGATACATGGACACCGGACAACTACTGCAGTTAATGAGAGCATTTGTGTTATCCGACTTTAGCTACTGTCCACTTGTTTGAATATTTATTGATAGAACAATAAACCACAGAATAAGTCAAGTTCACGAGCGGGCATTGCGTACAAAGATAACGAAAATGACTTTCGTTCTCTTCTGGAG
This sequence comes from Chrysaora quinquecirrha, assembly GCA_014526335.1. Taxonomy (NCBI): domain Eukaryota; kingdom Metazoa; phylum Cnidaria; class Scyphozoa; order Semaeostomeae; family Pelagiidae; genus Chrysaora; species Chrysaora quinquecirrha. Next base: position 15,967 of record JACTAT010000302.1, on the reverse strand, counting down.
CAGACCAATTCGGTGCCAATCCATGTAAGAACAGTTGACAGTGTAACAATATTGTATTGTTGTTGTTGTTGTTATAAATTTTATTAGATGCTATGAGTGTCTGCGAGTGAGAAGCTAATCGTTTTCTCTCTTTTCTTATACTTCTAACACATCTTGAAACATGGTGTCAGGTGTATTGAAAAGATTCGTGGTTTCTTTCACCTTTATTTTGTTGAATAAATGAGGTGAGTTCCGTTTTTGGTAAATTTTGATAGCCAAATTGAGATATACTAGATTAGGCCCATAGAAGACTTGGCCTGTTTTATTTTTTTTGGTTAAGCCAGACAACAATGTCGTCTGAAAATGAAGATGGAGCTAATGCTGCTACTGCTGCTAGAGCATATGCACCGCCTTGTAATTTGAGCCTCAAACCACCTGATCCTGTGCGGGTAGCAGGAAAGAATGCCCCACAGGCTTGGAAACTATGGAAACAGATATAGGAAAATTACTGCATTGGGATGAGAGTAAGGAGTCAGCCAGAGTATTACCAGAAATCATTACTCATATCCGTGATGGGAACAGAAGCCCTGCAAATTTACAATGGTTCTGATCCACTCGAAACTGATTCTGCTAAAGATATTATCAGGCAGCTAGATTCACATATTTTAGGACAAACCTGTTAATGTGATTCCATGGAAATATGTTCCAGATCAGTCACTGGAAGAATCAACCGCAATTCTTCATATGTATAATATGACGATGATCAAGCCTGTTGGGAAATGTAGAACAACATTGAGAAATCCTGAAACTGGAAAGAAGTACAGTGTTGAAATTGAGGTTATAGCTAAAGAAGAATTTCATTCCTTTACTAAGTGGAAATGCTGCTGAGCAGATGAGGTTAATCACAATCAACTATAATAATTTCAAGTTGATTAGTTCAGTTCAAGAAGATAGCATTGAGAACATGCTAAAGAAGTACAGCAATGTGTTTGATGAAAAAAGACTGGGTTGTTTTCCTGGACAAGTCCATTTGGCTATTTCTTCAGAAGCTAAAGCTGTGCAAATGCCTCCTCGTCGTATACCCATTGCTGTAAAACCAAAGCTTCGGGAAGAGCTTGATAAGCTTGTAGATCAAGGAGTTCTGAAGCCTGTCACAAAGCCAACTGACAGGTGCTCTCAAATTTCTGTGCAGACAAAGAAAGATGGGAGATTAAGGATCTGTATAGATCCTAAATTCTTAAATGAAGCTCTAGTTCGTGAGAGATATGCACTACATGTTATTGAGGATATTCTACCTGAAATTTCTAAAGCCAAGGTTTTCAGTAAAGTAGATCTCAAGTCTGGCTATTGGCACTGCCAACTAGATGAAGAAAGCAGATTGCTCACAACAATAATCACTCCTTTTGGGAGATATCGTTGGCTCCGTTTACCATTTGGCACTAAAGTCAGTTCAGAGATAGTTCAAAGAAAGCTCCATGAGTGTATAGAAGGTCTGGAAGGAGTTGTGAGTGTTGCTGATGATATTTTGATAAATGGAGAAAGTGACGAGCATCACTATAAGAATCTCCATAGTTTGCTACAAATGTGTTCAGACATGGGAATTCAACTGAACAAAGCTAAGTCAACCATCAAGACAGAGCAGCTGAATTTCATAGGCCACATAATTACAAGTCAAGGCCTGAAACCAGATCCTTATAAAATAAAGGCTATCTTTGACATGGAATGTCCTAAAGATAAAGAAGGAGTTAGAAGGCTCCAAGGTATGGTAACTTATCTTTCTAAGTTCCTGCCAAAGCTGTCAGATGTTATTGAGCCACTAAGAACCCGCGAGCTCGCCTTTGGCATTTTGCCACGCTCTTGGAACAACCGACCTCGTTTGCGCAACCAATCTATGGGTACGTCCGGTCACGGGGTAAAATCAATTTCGGTGCTGCGTCACGGGTTTCGAAGCGTCTAGAATGATCACCGTGTTTTGTGGCACATCCATCCATGCATCCAAAAGAAACAAGGAATATGTTTCTTAAAAGTTCGAGAGCTGTTGGAAACGATAAAGGTGTTTATCATTTGTCCAGTTCTTTTATATTTGTTTCGTTTCACAATTGCAACAAAACAGTGAACGTAAGAAGAGAATTAAGAATTTCTTTCAGAATATTCTCGGCTCTGTGGATGTTTGTTTACGTGATCTGGTTGCGTCATCTCAATTGACTGGAGTAAACTGGTTTTTTACGTGATTTGGTTGCGTCATTACAGTTGACTTGAGTAAACTGTCATCTTATTCAATGTCAGTGCGAATTTGTGTCTTCTTAATTTATGATATGTCTTATTGAATTTAGTGAATGAAATTCGATTTCAAATAGAGTGAATGATAAAGTGAATACACTTATTTTTTGTTTAATTGCAACTGTTGCGTCGTTTCAATTCATTCGACCATGTCCTTCAAGCAATTTTACGTTAACGACGCTAAATGTTTCTGAGTGTGTAAAAAGGGGAACGGGGAATTAGGGAATGGAGGAATCGGGAACATACATCATATTCAGGGAATCTTAGGGTATTTAGGCATTCTATTAACTTCTATTCAGGGGGTTCAATGATATTAAGGCATTGTATTAAGGGGGTACATCAGATAAAACACTTGTGAAGACGTGCATGCAAACCAATATCACCAAACAACTGGGCAGCTGGACAACTCAGCAACTGGGCAACTCGGCAACCGAACAACTGGAGAACAGGGCAACCGAGCAGCTTTGCAACTGGGAAACCAAGAAACCATCCGCAGGAGCTGGCGATGGCCGCCTCGGGCGTAGCGCGAGCGGCCGAGCTAGTCTACTATACTAAAGTAGTAGTAGTCATGGAGACGGATTTTGTCCGAGATCATCCTCCTAGGGTTTTCAAGATCCAGTGCTCGCTCTTGCACCTTTCCCTGCCGCCCCTGGTGTAGTTTTGCTAATTTCCATGGAAACCGGTTTTTCGACCGTCACTCCTCCCAAGTCGTAAGTGGTACGCTTTTCCGACTTTTTCGCTGCTCGGCCGACAGTGGGGTAGGCGTGTCATCGCCCTTTCGTTTTTTGTAAACTTCTCTCGCTTCTGGGGTAATTGGAGCCAACCCTTCTTTGAAGTGCCTCATTGGTGCCTGTTTAACCATCACCCGATTGTTCTCACTAAGAGGATTATCACTAAATCACAACAGTGCACAGTAGTACGGTCGGTAAGGTGGCGTGTCTGGTGAGCTGCAATGCAAGGTTGGGAGTTGGACTCCCCTCAGGGGAAAGTGTTTTCCTTTCGAATTTTTTTATTTCGCTTATCTTCGTATGGGAAATGTTTTCAAAAGGCCGAGGAGTTGTCTGGTAACTAAAATTTGCTTTTTGTTTAATTTTTAAGTTCGTTTTTTGTCGTGTTTTGTTTTTCCCTTCCATGAATATTAGGACCACTAAGAGATTATCGCTAATTAAGCAAACGGTTGTGTGGCCGAGTGGTTAAAATGCTCGCTTGCTACCTGGAATGGCTGGAGTTCAAGCCCCCTCAACGCCAAACTTTTGGTTTTTTTGTTTTTGTGTTTAAAATAGTTCAAAAATCTTTTCAATGTCTTAAAGTCATTTCGACAAAACTAGAACGCTTTTTGGAATGACTCAAATCTTTCGATCTATTTTTTCTCTTATCTTTTCAATTATAAATCTATTTTTCATTTATCTCTCGACACTAACTTCCATTTCCTTGTTTTCATTTCAATTCTAAATTCATCTTTGACTTCAATTTAAAGTTTTATTGCAGCCGAAGAATTTAGAATAATATTAGAATTTATTTTAAATTAAAGATTTATTTCACTTACACTAATATTAAAATAAAGGCCAATAATCTAAGGTTCAAAATAGACAAGGGGTCCAAATAAATGGGGGGAGGATTCGAAAATTTAATAAGCAGGGGGGTCCTAATAAGGTCCCGGGCTGGGGGAAAATTAATAAATGTAGTTTAACCCTTTCATAAGTGAAATCGTTTTTTCACAAACTAATAAATAGGGGTCTAATAAGGTCCGGGGGTGGGGAAAACTCAAAATTAGTAAATGGGGGGACATTTATTCGGCATCTAAGAGTATGAAGATGAATTAAGATGCTGATAAAGTTTGAGATTGACATTATTGCATGTGGTGATAACCAACAACATTAACATTAATTTTAAGTTTCAATGTTATTTCAGATTTACAACAAGATCAACATAAAAGTTCTGATTAAGCTGATTTGAAATTCAGCTTCAGTTTCCAAATTAGGAATAACTTCAAATTTCAGTTCAAAAATGGAAGACTGATACTTAGGCCAAGACTAACACAGACTAAGACTAATATTAAGATTGATTTCAAGATTTACTAAGACTAAGATTAAGATTTATATTAAGATTAAGATTAAGAGTAAGATTAAGATTAGAATTAAGATTCAGACTCTAATGAAGATTGACATTTAGATTAAGGTTAAGATTCCAAATCAGGTAGAAGTTAAGATTAAGATTCCATTCAAGTTGAAGACTAAGATTAAGACTAGACTAACATTAACATTAAGATCAAGATTTAGATTGACAGCAAATATAGCCACCGTCATGCATTTTGCAACAATTCAACAGCTTCTTTGTAGTTGTCGTCCGTGATCGGTAGGCCAGCAATCGTTTGAGTGGCGTTTCCTATGAGCGAATGTAGCAAATACTTGAATTTATCTACGTTTGATAAATCTGACGATTTATGTATTGTTGAATTGAAACTGTCCCAAAATGATATCCACAAAGTTAGGTCTCCGTTACAAGTTGGCAATGATAATTTGGGCAGTTTTACCTTATCTGAATTAGAGTGTCGTTGTGGTCGTTGTGATGATTCTTGTTCGTTTTGTGATGGGGTTACTTGCTTAACTTTGAGTGCTTCAGCGATAAAACACAAGCAATCTTCTACTTCTGACTCTAATTCACTTCTATCGATTATTTCTCGCTCGACGTTATCAGCTTCGAGAAGATCTTCGACTTCAGTATGGATTGGGTTGATAATAGCTCGTTTTCGTTCTAGCGCGTTTTTACAGGATATTAATTTTGTTCTGCCTTCGTTGTTTGCCTGCTCACCAGGTCTTGGTAACAAGTGATGGGGTTTGGCAATCGTGTTTCTCATAACAAATCTATGTCCATTTCTTGTTTGAATAAGCTTCTTGAACTTCTCTTTTTTTCTGCCATTTTAATTACCGGGTCACGGCACCAAAAATGTTGTTTCGTTTTACTAAAGGCTTGTGAAATAACACTCAAGTAGTCTCTGGTTCACGAAGATGGTTAAAACGTGATTGGCTATATACAAACTATGAAATTGAGAAAAAAATTAACTATATACATAAAAGGTTGAAAACATATTGATGATACGTGAATGAGAATGCTAGGAACAATGAAATGCTACGAATGCAGAATGCTGTCTTCTCAAAATTTCGTCCCTGATTGTAGTTCTTAAAGTTCCTTAGTTTGGATCTCTTTTCAGGCAATTGTAGTTCCAGAAGTTCTTAAATAGGTCGTTAATTTTAACTGCACATTCAGTGTAATAACAATAATAGAGAGTCACTTGCGTGTTAGCAAAGCTTGAGATTATTCAAGGAATCATTTGATAGATGCCTAACGTACAATTTATGCAATTTTCGACTGCAAATTAATGGAACTGACTTTCTAATTCTTGATTGTTTGCAGAAATAAACGCATTGAGCTTTGAAAAGTTCCTTCATAAATTTCTCTTTAGTAGTATAAGTGGTTCTTTATAAAAAAGGCGCGTAATAGGGCTGATATGATAAAATTTCAAATATAGGCCAGTCGAAGAGTAGCCAGACATCGGAAACAAACAAAGACAGACACAATCATGTTTCAAATCAAATTTTTCATGAGATAATATCTTCACCAGACCAAATCGGCTAACGTTGTGTATACCCATTTGAGGTCTAACTTTTGTGCCATAAAAAGCGGGGTGCTAGGTCTGAAATTAACAACAAAGCAATAGTCCCTCAAGGGTATGACGATGTGACCTGAAGTAGGTGTAAACAAGGACTCCCGTTCTCCTTTTTACAGGTAGCCAAAGATTAGATAACACAATTTTTAGTAAATGCGGAAATGATTTCTAATAATGCTCATTTTCCCCGTCTTGATCATGTGTAGTTCATCCGCCATAGCTTGAAGAGCAAAAGAAATTGAGAATTACATATCTTTCGAAAACATATCCTTCCATCACGAGAACGCAATTCTATGCACTGTTTCCCTTTGCTCATGTACCCCCGGAATTCAAGTTCAAAGGAGGGTTTTTTTCAAGGGAGTCGTTCAAAATAAGGAAGCACTCGATTCAAGATTAATTATATTTATAATCGCCTACTTATCACAAAAGGGTTGGGCGTATTGTACAAATAAGTGTATCTGGAAATAACCAACTGAGATGAGGATGTCAAACGTTGTCAGGTTTTGCCCGGCAGTCGCTATTCTTCTTTAGGCAGCGTTCTGAAAGGACCATCCCAAATTTTAGATGATATACCAAACCCTAAAAAAGAAGAAAAATTTACTTTCATCTTATTTATGCCTAACACTTCAGGATCAAAGCAGCTGAAATCTGGGCTCAAGGCAGAAGTAGATTCTCAGAGCTAGTAGATTGCCATGATCATCGGCAATAAAATAACAATTTAAGTATTTGCACTAGCGTTCAGTTAAGCTGTGCAAATTTTTAGAAAGAATTAACGTCAATCAAATTTTTTGAAAAATTTCATGAACATAAGATGCAACTGTGTATGAGTCTATGCAAGATTCTAGGGCAGAGTCTACTATACAGCGATATAAGTAATATACGGAATACTTGATGAAGTACATAAAGTCAAAATAACAGATAATGGAATAAAATCTATAGGAGGGCACGGGCAGCCAAACAATAACTGTGCTGATTTTGAGGAGAAAAGCCGGAGAGAAGACAACTGACATTGGACCTCAAAATCAGAGAAACTATGAAGAAACATTAACAAAATGTCATGGAGCTGATCAAATTCTACTTTCTACTGACACTAAAACATTTAGAAAAAAAATGTTCTCGATGATACAATAATGAAAGTTCAGAAATAAGATGGGAGCGCTCATCGTCAAAATTTTTCTACACGATATCGCACTTCAATTGAATATCACCTGGTAGAAATTCTATATAATCCCTCTCTGAGAAAAATTATGCAGAAATTATTTACCTAGGGGGGCCTCATTCTTGCGCCACCCTGCATCACTGTTACAGTTCATTTGACTTACAAACTCTGTAGCCGATTTCCTACAGAAGGCGGAACCCGCAAACTCATAAACCTTCGCTCCAGCTTCATTTGTAATATTGTGTAATTTTTACGTTATTAGAAAAATTTTTATTGATTTATTTTGATTGTATTCCAGCTTATCGTTTGACAGTTAGGTATCCCCTTAGTAACTCCATATGTTATCTTAGGCATGTCCTGTTATTGATTCTGACGTAAAACACATTTGATTAAGTAACTTGTACGTGTTAGAAATATTTCAGTCTTGATTAAAAATTTGAACAGTACAGTATGCTCGTGTTTTTCTATGTCACTCTAGCTCGAAGTATACCTGCCAAACCAACACGCCACAAAAGGGTGACACACTCTAACAAGTACGCCTGCCATAATTTAGCAGCTGCTAGATCGAAGCAAGCCTGTCAATATAACAGCAAGAGTAAGAGAAATTGGCTAAAATTTACTAAAGGAGGCCCCTTACGTCCAAACACTTCTAACAAATTCGAAGTTTACCAGCCTCTTTGGCAGTTATTTTACTGCTATTGGTCAAACCTGAGCACAAAAGCTGGTCGACTGACTTGAGAGGTAAGCTCGATGCAATCAATTTCATTAAACTACCGTAAAATACTTCAGTGGCAACAGAAATATATACTATTGAACAAGCAAACCTTTATTTTGATCAACAAAATGATGCTCGACATGATGCAGTTTTAGTTTGTGCAAATAGCTATCTTTCGGAGGACTTCCATGGTGCAGGTAATAATGCGTCATGTCATAAAAGAGGTAACCAATTAATCCACCAGCGAAAATTCCTTGGCCAATGCCGATAGGTAGAACATGAGTGAGAACAGCATAGAAAGGCAATGCTAGAGCTGTTGCAGCAGCTGGTGGAAAAACAAGTCTCTTTGGGTCAAACGGCGTCTAAAAAATCAAATAAATTTGCTTCAGTTGAAAACATTATTGCAAACAAACAAAAATTCACACAAAAAAACAGTTGAATTCCACATATGTCTCCGTCTTGGCATTTAAGGACTAACATAAATTGTTTTAATGACATTCAATTTTCATAGATATGTAACAATTTTCGATAGAAAACCTACCTTGTGATGCTGTCCATGTAGAAAGAAATGAAGGGCTAATCCAGAATGCCGAATCACCAGGTGGTATGAAGTGAAACAGAAATCTATGCAAAACATATTCAACGAGTGTCCAAATAAAAACTCCTACCAGAAGTAGCAAAACAAGTAGAATATGGGTAGAATTTTCGAATGCAATATTTTCAAGGTTATCCAAAGAGTGACAGATTAAAATGAAAATGACAGGCAGCCAAAACAAGGGGACAATATACCAGCTTGTCTTTGAAAAAAACTCTAGAAATTCAGAATTGAAGAGCCTCATCTGCATATTTACAGGACTGTGGACCCATTTCATGTAATGGTTGCCAAACTTGTGTACTTGGAAAATCATTCCTCGGTCCCAGTCAACTGTTTCCTACGGCAATAAAAAAAAGCCATCAATAAAGAAAACAAACAAATAGCTTAAATTTATTCATGTTAGATAAATCTCAAGGCATCATAATACCTATGGCAGAGGACAACGTTTTATTGAAAAGGAATCGTCTTTGAGTTGTTCAAAACTTCAAAATTGACTAAGGCGGAATTTATACCCAGATGCGGCTTGAAATGCACCAATCAGAAAGAACGAAAAGCTGAATTGGCATTGTGTTTTAAACACCAATCAGCTGGTCGGATACAGCGGGAAGACCAATAGAATTATTTGAAGAGTCCGCTTAGTCTATTGTTTTGGTCTGTTTCCGACGTTCATACTCTGAGGAGTGTCAGACGAAAAAAGCTTTAAGCATGCCCGAAAATGATTCCGCTGTTCATCACAATTTTGAAAAGGAATCATAGATGGTGCAAAGAGGTACTACCCCAGACCTTGGATATTTTCAATAAAATGCGAAATATGTGCTACGCATGCAATATTCTTTCCAATGTTGAAAAACAAATTTTTTTAGCTCTTTCAAACTTCACCAAAGGTCCGTTTTCACACCTTGGATCAACAAACATGGTTGGTCGATCCCATCCTTCATCAAATAGAAAAAACATTTTCTCAGCCATGGAAAGAAAGGAAACAAAAATATATATCGGAAAATTTGTCAGATTGTCAAGGTACAGCCCTTTTATGAGCCTTTTAGGTCACAAAGGAGCCATATTCCTGTCCGCTAGCTAAGCACAATGCGCATGTTATAATCGATCGCAATCGCAAATCTCTTTCGTTGTCAAGTTGTATACACGCACCTGGAAGGCGGTTTCGATCCAATGGGATGGTTATCGCGATCGCAATCCAGTTAATTTTGTCTAGTGTAAATGGAGTATTATTATGATCCAGCTTAATTGCTGTAAATCGAGCAAAATTGCTGAAATAGGCATTTCGTAGGACAATACACCATAAGTTAGTCCTGCGATTTGAATAAGACAGGACAATGCCTATATTCAAAACAAAAACAATGCAAAAAATTGAAGACAGATGAAGGAAGCTGCTGTATGCAAGTTGTGATAAGAACCCTGACGGTAAACGGTTTCAAAATGAGCATTATTTGTCAAAAATGCAAAAACCTTCACTTGTCTCTTATAAAGTACTTAAAAGGGTTTAGTGTACAGAGAACTACATGCCATCACAGAAATTTTTGAGAGATTGATGTACGGAATGCTGCAGAAAAAACTGGCGAAAGCTACCTCTGTCTATTTTAAATATAAATTTCAGAGTCACTATTTTACCTTTAGGTGCTAGCTATTTGTGGCAAACGATGGCGAATGAAGCTAAACCTGCTTTTCATGTTCAGTATGTCTAACTGATAGACGTGCAGTTGTTAAATCTGAAATGCCAATTATCGGTCGTCAAGAAACAGACTTATTTACTGGTAGAAAATCATTTACCGTTGCGAACTACAAAAACTGTACACTTTTAAGATGACGTAATGCAATGTTTTACTTGAACCGGAATTTAGCGATATAAAAGCCACACGAGGGAGCAGTCTTTTGGTTAATCATATTAATGTAATATTGAAAAGCAAATATAGGCCATGGCACACTCATCATTTCTTTCTCTCTTTGATCAAGAACAGAGCCCTCGATGAACAGTATCAGAGCTTCAGATGTCGCAAATATGGGTATGCAAGTCTCGAAAAGCATGTTTTTGCTGTAAGGCAATTTAGGAGCCGCACATTGGACAGCACGGTCTTCAAGAAGCAACAGCATGCCACTCTAAGTTGAGATGACTAGAGTCGTTCAAAAAGATAACTTCGTAACCCTCCAGCCCAATGAAAGCACAAGAAGAAGTCGCAGGAGGCAAGAAAGGTCTTGAAAACTACACTCCAGGGGTCCAAGATGAAGGTTTTGCCGCAATTGGCTGGGTCACTGGTGGAGATGTTGCACCCCTCGCCCTGGTCAATCAGAAGCAACTTAACAATGGCATCACGCCATTCTTCTAAAGAATTTCCAGAGCGCAGAGAAGCCATTCTCCCTCCGAACATTTCTGTTGCAGCTACTCTTGGAGGATCGGTAGTCGCAACGAAGAAGTTTTGTCAGTTTCCTCTTCAGCACCTTCCATCTCTAAACACAGACTCCAACAATTCATTACATTCTTTGTTCCTTTCTTCAGAATGAACCGGCACAAGGATGCATCTTCTTTCGACGATTGGGCATTTGCGTATGCAAGAATGCGTATGCGATTTTACCTGTTTTCCGCGAATATTTTCCCCTCCCCCCATATCAATGTTGAATTGTATATCAAATTAACCGTATAGTTAGGCATCGTCAGCTGAGACAGGGACGTCGGACTCAACATTGGCAAGGGGGAGGGGGGAGCAAAAAAGTAGATTTTCTATGCAGGGGTTCAACAATTTTGTAAGAGATTTTGGGCCCTAACTTAAATTGCTATATAACCTAGAAAACAAAACTAAACAATTCAAATTTTTGCATGAAATCATGCTTACTCCATCCCTTAATCAAAATAAAAAAAATTTAAGGAAATTTTATCAGGAACACTTAGAAAATGACCGATAAAGAAACATGACAAAAACAAGGGAATTAAGTTTTGAAGAAAGAGTAGTCGTAAAGTATTCAAGAGAAATCGGTTTGTCTTATCAAAAAAATTGGTCAGAAATTAAACTGCCACCACACAACTGCTCTCAGAATTTACCAAAACGTTCTTTCAAGTGGTTCTGTGGAGAAAAAACGAAGAAGTAGACGCCCTCAAAAAATGACATACGGGGAGAGAATAATTTGTCGTGCGGTCCGAAAGCTGAGATTCAACAACCTAAAATATATTGCATCACATCTGCGGAAAGGCGAGTAACATAGAAATATCCCAAAATTCTTAGTACGATAAATCCTCCACAAATACAAGTATCAAAGTCTAAAAATAAAAAGAAAACCTTTTGTTTCCTTGAGAAACAGTCGCCTTCGACTTTAGTGGGTGGAGGCACATAAGCAATGGTCTGGAAAAAGGTTGTTTTTCAGACGAGTGTCGATTTGGTTTGAAAACCGATTCGAGGACACTGCGATGTTGGAGGCAAACCTCTGAAGCTGATGATACCGAATTTTTCCAGCCAACATTCAAGAACGCCATCTCTGTTATGTTTTGGGGTTGGATTGGGCCTAATGGGGTTGGCAAGCTTTAGATCTGTAGTGATAAAATGAACGCCGCACGCAATGTATCTCTTCTCCAAAATAGTCTCAACCAAAGTTTTTCTGATATCTTTGGGGACGTAGAGAGGCAGATCATCTTCCAGCAGGATAATGCAGCACCTCACATAGCTGCTGTGACCCAAAATTTTTTCAGGCAGGAGTCGATAAATCTTCTTCCTTGGCCTGCCCAGAGTCCAGATCTTAATGCCATTGAAAGTGTTTGGTTATTTATGAAAAATCAGCTGAATAACCATCCATCTGGTCCACCAACAACCAAAGATGCCTTGATCAATCGTGTCGAGCAAGTATGGAGTGAAATTCCACAAGGTAATTTGAACAAACATTACGAGTCGATTCCAAGAAGGCTCACAGATGTGAAAGCTTCTCATGGTTATCAGACAAAGTACTTTTCGAATAATAAATGCTTGCTTTCTTATTGGTAAAAATGTCACTACCAACTTCTTGTGACTCGCTGTCAAATCTCTCTCATACAGTTTACGCATGCCCTTCCATCTGATTGTCCACCATTACTATTTTGAGAAAGGTGGTGCGATACTTATCGAACGTAAGTGTATACGAAAATGTACAGCACCGTCTTTGTGGTTTTCCAGTGAAGGCCTGCTGGATAACTCCAGTGATTGTGATTTCTTCAAAGCCTTTACAACAGCATCAGCGAAGGATTGCAAGTTTTGATGGATTCTGTGTATTTGTCATGATCTATTCGCTTCAAATCAATAAAGTCCCCAAGAGCATAATGAATTCCCAAATATTGAAGCGGCCGCCGTTTCAGTCTCTACCTCAATCCATTAATAGAAAACAAAGTCTCAGTCAAGTACATCTTCATATTATAGTGAATATACCTAACTGTTGTACGAAATGCACAATTTAAAAAAACATTGCATGAAAATGTGAATGAATGAATTCGTCATTATTATCAGAAGTGAGGAAAACCTGAAAGCTTTTAAAAGGCAAAGAAACAAATGCGTGAATCTGTTACGTAAGGCCAAATTTAACTACTATAAGAATGTCAACCTTGATAACCTAACCGACAATCATAAGTTTTGGAAGATTTTTGGAAGCCATTCTTCTCAGATTAGGTGCAGGTAAATGCATCTATCACTTTGATGGAAGACGGAAAAATGATAAGGAACCTGAAATTGCAGAAATTTTCAACAATTTTTTCGCAAACATTACAGAAAGATTAGGGATCTCAGCTAATGAATCATTATTACTTCCAAAAAAAATGACATAGCAGATCCAATCGAGAAAGCTGTAAAGAAATTTTGAAACAAATCCAAGCATCTGCAAAATCAAAGAAAGAACTAAGTTTTCCGATAAATTTGAGTTTAGAGAGGTCACTATTGAAGATGTTGATGTCCAAAAAAGAAAACTTATTTCGAATAAAGCTTCTCCAATCAATTGCATGCCTGCAAAAATTTTAAAGGAAAATTCTGATGTATTTTGTGAAATCATTCAAATCTGTATCAAACTCCATTTATCCAAAAGTACTTCTCCTGATGAACTGAAAGCAAGAGTTCGCTGCTTAAAAAAGAGCATGTGTCTGTCAAAAAGAACTACCGACCGATAACAGCTTTGCCATCAGTATCAAAAATTTATGAAAGGTTGATGCAAGATCAGATGCTACCATTTGCCTAACGTCTCCACTCTTTTGTGAGTTTAGGGAGGGCTATGTTACATAACATGCACTTTTAAATTTTGTGGAAACCCTCACGAAGTCAAGCTGCCATCCTGACGGACCTTTCGAGAGCTTTCGACTGTTTACATCATATATTATTGATTGCTAAATTGAATGAATATGGTTTCAGTAGATCTGTCTTGTTATTTAACCATAGCTATCTTACAGACAGGAAGAAGAGGGAAAAAGTAAATGGTTCATTCAGCACGTGGACAAAACCGTCTTAGAAGTACCCCGGTTTCCGTGCTGAGACCCGTTTTGTTCAATATATACATGAATGACTTATTCGTAAATTAATTAATTAATTACTAGTATTAATTATTAATTACTAATACTTGATTATTAATTATCATTATTATTAATCATTAATTACTAATACTTTATTAATTACTTATTCATTTATCAATGTTCCTAGAGGAAACCAAAATCTCTCACGATGAAGAAGATACAACGATTTGTCATGACCCAGCCAACTGTCAAAATAGGCACTGCCTATGTGAAGGAAAGTACAGGGGAGAATCCTCTAGGTATTACTTTAGATCAGTCACTACCTTTCAAAGAACCTACAATGTCAAGACCCTGTAAAAAAGCTGGTCAAAACTCAATGCCCATGCCCATATATCTCGATACATGGACACCGGACAACTACTGCAGTTAATGAGAGCATTTGTGTTATCCGACTTTAGCTACTGTCCACTTGTTTGAATATTTATTGATAGAACAATAAACCACAGAATAAGTCAAGTTCACGAGCGGGCATTGCGTACAAAGATAACGAAAATGACTTTCGTTCTCTTCTGGAGCAGACCAATTCGGTGCCAATCCATGTAAGAACAGTTGACAGTGTAACAATATTGTATTGTTGTTGTTGTTGTTATAAATTTTATTAGATGCTATGAGTGCCTGCGAGTGAGAAGCTAATCGTTTTCTCTCTTTTCTTATACTTCTAACACATCTTGAAACATGGTGTCAGGTGTATTGAAAAGATTCGTGGTTTGTTTCACCTTTATTTTGTTGAATAAATGAGGTGAGTTCCGTTTTTGGTAAATTTTGATAGCCAAATTGAGATATACTAGATTAGGCCCATAGAAGACTTGGCCTGTTTTATTTTTTTTGGTTAAGCCAGACAACAATGTCGTCTGAAAATGAAGATGGAGCTAATGCTGCTACTGCTGCTGGAGCACATGCACCGCCTTGTAATTTGAGCCTCAAACCACCTGATCCTGTGCGGTTAGCAGGAAAGAATGCCCCACAGGCTTGGAAACTATGGAAACAGATATAGGAAAATTACTGCATTGGGATGAGAGTAAGGAGTCAGCCAGAGTATTACCAGAAATCATTACTCATATCCGTGATGGGAACAGAAGCCCTGCAAATTTACAATGGTTCTGATCCACTGAAACAGATTCTGCTAAAGATATTATCAGGCAGCTAGATTCACATATTTTAGGACAAACCTGTTAATGTGATTCCATGGAAATATGTTCCAGATCAGTCACTGGAAGAATCAACCGCAATTCTTCATATGTATAATATGACGATGATCAAGCCTGTTGGGAAATGTAGAACAACATTGAGAAATCCTGAAACAGGAAAGAAGTACAGTGTTGAAATTGAGGTTATAGCTAAAGGAGAATTTCATTCCTTTACTAAGTGGAAATGCTGCTGAGCAGATGAGGTTAATCACAATCAACTATAATAATTTCAAGTTGATTAGTTCAGTTCAAGAAGATAGCATTGAGAACATGCTAAAGAAGTACAGCAATGTGTTTGATGAAAAAAGACTGGGTTGTTTTCCTGGACAAGTCCATTTGGCTATTTCTTCAGAAGCTAAAGCTGTGCAAATGCCTCCTCGTCGTATACCCATTGCTGTAAAACCAAAGCTTCGGGAAGAGCTTGATAAGCTTGTAGATCAAGGAGTTCTGAAGCCTGTCACAAAGCCAACTGACAGGTGCTCTCAAATTTCTGTGCAGACAAAGAAAGATGGGAGATTAAGGATCTGTATAGATCCTAAATTCTTAAATGAAGCTCTAGTTCGTGAGAGATATGCACTACATGTTATTGAGGATATTCTACCTGAAATTTCTAAAGCCAAGGTTTTCAGTAAAGTAGATCTCAAGTCTGGCTATTGGCACTGCCAACTAGATGAAGAAAGCAGATTGCTCACAACAATAATCACTCCTTTTGGGAGATATCGTTGGCTCCGTTTACCATTTGGCACTAAAGTCAGTTCAGAGATAGTTCAAAGAAAGCTCCATGAGTGTATAGAAGGTCTGGAAGGAGTTGTGAGTGTTGCTGATGATATTTTGATAAATGGAGAAAGTGACGAGCATCACTAT
>JACTAT010000301.1:139335-178500 GCA_014526335.1 Chrysaora quinquecirrha | reverse complement strand
ATTTTTCTTTGTGGCAACAATATGCTTGAGCTCAATTCATAATTAAAATTCAATGAAATGGCTAATATTCCGCGCCAAAGTCAAGTGCAAGGATGCCCCTGAGTCGCCTTAACTTTGTTATGTAAATTTTCTTTCAGCCCTAGGCCACTGTTTGCCGCCATTTTGAGTCAAGCTTTTCCATACTTTGTCCCGTTAGTGTAACAACGGAACGGAACGCCAAATGTTATGCAATGGAAACGCAACAACAAGCTCTGCCAAACATGAATTCCCAAAGCGTCAAAATTAAGTATTGAGGAAATATGCTGCAAGAATTCGTCGCTCTGGGGATGACAAATAGCTAGAACTGAGGCATAGCTCGCATTCCCCTCGTTATTTCTGCGGATTTCGTCTCGAATCTGGTAAATACCAATAAGAATTCTACTTTGCTGCAACTGTCCAAGGAAAAGTCTTCTGGACATTGCGTGTAACTCCTTACTTGATTGTACCAGAGATATATTCGGCTTGAACTCAAGTAACGTTACGTTGTTGGACATTTTTGGATCACATTTCTTCGTTTGGTGCTGCTGTGTTAAAAGGTAAATATAGATAGGCCTACCTAACGTTTTTTGTGAATAATTACTTGATTTTTCTCAAACCTAAAAGTTAGCTATTATCACATGTAGTTTTGTGTGGAAGCAAAATTGAAAATGCGAATTTGCCTAACGTCAGTGGGCCACTGTTTAATAGTAGGCCTAAACTGGACTGTCAAGGCGACGAACGCTTAGAGGCCTATAATCTTGGCTAAATTTTTGAGATAGCAAACATACAGATATGTTAGCCGGTTGCCCAGCCCCCTTCTCCGTCCTATGTTGATATGGGGCCCCGGTAGTCGGTGGTTCACCAAAAAGTTGTCTCGCACGATTTTGACCAAGATTGCAGTGGTGTCGTGGTCTAATCCAACTAACTTGTGGTTTCAATAGCTCATAAGCTCAGCGGGGCCGGGGTTCGAGCCCCAGCCTCGGTTTCGTTTTAGCCCAGGTCGAGGTCTCGTTAGTTCATCTACTTCAGAGATCCTAGCGACTGGCGCCAAATACACCATTTGACTGCTAAGCCTATCCGTCGTATTTTCCCCGCGTATTTTTTGCATACTGTGGTGATTTTTTACGTACTATGGTCGTATTTTTTGCGTACTGTGGTGGATATGCACTACTGTGGTGGGTTATTATGCTTGATGTAGTTATATTTTGCGTACAAAATCCACCACAGTAAGCAAAAAGTACCACCACGGTTAGCTGAAAAAGCTAGAAATGACAGCCTACTCAAACTAAGTGCGTATAGATTCGATAGCCTGGTCTTTTCGCACCTTCCCTCTTTCGGATCAAAACAAGAATGAAAGAAAAGCGAACAATAGTCTTTGCTTGCATAAAAACACAGCAGAAAAACTATGAAATGGCCTAAATAATTGTAAACAGTTATGTGTTACAACGAAGAACATGAATTGTACATCTTAATCTATTTGCTTTCAACATAAATAGCTACCTAATAAGTATCTTCTTGATACAAAAAAGGTAAAATACAAAGTCACAAATATTATAATAGCACCTATGTATAAATTGAGAGATCTGTGTACTGTGTTAAGTAGTATTGCTAATTGCTATATTTTTCTATCTACTTATATATATCTAGTTTTTATACATTTCTACTTAAATACAAAAAGTAAGTAAACTAGAGGATAAATAAAATGTAGGAATGTAGTGTTGTAGGCTTGGCCTAGGCCTAGTAGCTAATTATGATGCATGGATTATAAAGTGTTTTCGATATCATGGGAAAGTATATACAGTTGACATCCGCTATCTCGAACTCTCAAGGGAAACTTAAATTTGTTCGAGATAGCGAATGTTCGAAATAACGGATTTCCCACATAAATATAAAAAATTATAGTTTTGAAGTCAGAAAAGGAACCCCTATTAACATGCAGGGTTACTGATTCCAAATTTCATCAAACAAGTCTGGTATTTTTTACATAGTAGTCAGCTCATCTGCTTTTATCCCTACTATTGGTGAAATTGAGATAATGGCGACGCAGCAAATCTCGAAAGAGAACAGCTTCATCTATTGTATACATGGGCAGCATATCACTTAGCTGCTGCCATTCCCGCTCCGCTAGGCGAACTTATACATATTTTCAGCCTGTCTCTTTATCCTGTTCAGCAGAAAATTTGGCAAAGTTCGAGATATAAAGCAGGTGTTCCTCCATGGGAAATCGAAAATGGTTCGAGATAGCGAATGTTCGAGATAACGGGGTTCGAGATAGCGGATGTCAACTGTAATGTGAAATGAGGAAATTAGTGTCCTGCACTGACTCACATAAAGTTACTCTAAAATTACTTAAATAATAATAGATATAATAAATACTCTTGTTTTAATATGCTATAAATATTTAAAGTGCAAACTGTTTTTGAAGCTCTGAGCGTATAATAGACACTGCTTTAATCAAATCTTCTGCGAAAACATAATCTCGCATAGCACGGATTTCTGCGGCAGATAGTCTCAAAGACGGATGAACTTTAGCCTAAAAGAGAAATGCTTGCTGAGTTAGAACTATATATGGCAATTTTGACTATGTTATTCTCAACGATTTTTTACGCTTACAGTTCGTCCCAACCTCGTTCCCAGGCTGAATAGGCATCTTCGTGCTCTACGTGAAATTTCGCTGTCCTTATTCCATTTCGATTTCAAAGCCCCAAATAAAATTTCACGGTTGAGATTCGAGGATATTCTATTTGGGCCTGGGGACGACATTTGTTCCTCCAAGTTTTTGACAACCTCTTTCCCGTGGGAAGCCTCGTATTCGCTTTAGGCATTCTGTTCACTAGTTCGCCTTGGAAAGAAGCCCAACCGTTCTTTTTGTTATCGACTTTCCTTCTCGTTGATAAGCCTCTCAATAGCCTCTCATTAGCAATATTTACCGAGGATGGTGAGGAAGAGAGTCCAGCTCCTCATGTCCACCATTCCGGGAAAAACAAAAAGGGAGTGTTCTTCTAAAACTTGTAAACCTCTTAAAACTGTCGAATTTCAAAAACAGAAAGCTTCCAAAAACATGATCCGTGATTTAAAAAATAAACCAAGAATTCTGGCAATCCAAAAACTTTCGCGCCAAAATTCTGGCTTGCCTCGTCCCGTGACCCATTCGTGGCAATTAACGAAATTGCAGCCTCGTTCGAACTTCAAACCAAGAATCTCTGGAAAGTCTTGGAAACATTCTGAAAAACGAAAGCTACCGAACTACCAGAATTGGTTTAGAAGGGTGCGAGAAAATCTTCACTCCGAATCAAGACCCCGATTCTCTCTGATGGAATAGTGGACCTGAAGAGAACAATGTCAAGAAAAATTGTGGTTAGTCCACCCAGCTTGGGAGAGAGACATGAGTTTTAAAACTTTCACAAAAATAACGATCTACAACAGCAACAACGATATAAACAAAACAACAACAACAACCCAGGGTAGAAACATACCAGATACTGCACTGTCTGTTGTATCATTTCTTGAGATGTTACTGACGGAGTGCTGCTTTTTTCTTTGACAAGAAGGCTTGATAACTGCAATAAAAGGCGGTTGCATGACTGTCAAAGAAGTTTAGCAGAAATGAAGTTAATGCTTCGAAAGAAAAGCAGAATCACCGCCAAATTCTATTTAGTGTACACGCATTTTTTTTATAAGGAAGTTCGGCTCAGGGTCAGTACTGAAAATTCCTTAAATGATGGTCAAAATTGAGTACTCAATATTCCTTAGCAATTCCTTAACTTCTTACTCTGTGATCCTTAAAAACAACCAATGGTCAAGGAAATATAGGTCATAAAGGTTTCAGAAGACAAGTAGAAATGAATACTGATTGAAAACCATTGGCGATAAGTATTGCTTGCTCTGTTAATTCAAGACTTCATTTTTTTAATCGAAATGCTAAGTTAAAGAAAAAGTCAGATTCCTTAATAGTCTCCGGTCCAGTACTAGCAATTCCTTAAGATTTTGCCAGCCCGAGTACTACCTTCCTTATAAAGCACTTCCTTATTAAAAAGAATGGCGTTCAGACCATTCTTGTTTTTGAGTTCAGACCAATCACAGCTTAAGTACCTAATAATAGTCTCTGAGTTGAACAAAAGTTTAAAATTGAGAGAAATAGCGAAACATCTCTGGACATACCAAGATAGATTAGTTAAAGCCTTTTTGTCTCACACCCCTCATAATATTAACGTCAGAAACAGACCGAAATAACAGACTAAAGCAGAAATTATACTCAGATGCGAATGGTAAAGCACCAATCAGATAAGTGAAGCTGCATTTGTATTGTGTTTAGAATACCAATCAGCTCGCGAAATGACAGTTGTGGACGGATACCAAAGGCTGAAGTGGAATTTCTGCCAACAGATTTTTTCAAAGAGGTCTGGGTCGGCATGACATTTTTCAGGAAGATGGCGGACATCTTGAGTGGGGAAATCCTCTCAACGTGCAACGACGTAGATTGTTGTCGCTTCAGGAAAGGTAGTGCAGCAATCTAAAAAGCAGTAGGCTACTATGTACCTACCAGTTTATTAAATGCAACCATAACCCGTTGAAATGTTGATCTAAGTTGTGAGAAACTGCCAACATGGTTTTGCAGTCTTTGATCTCTGTTTATTTCATTAAGAATGAATTCCATCGGCTCCATAAATTTTCTCAAGGCCTTCTCTTGCTGCAATGTCCTCTCGATTAACTGTAACAGAAAGAGGTAAAGTAGTTTATTTCTTAGTTGTATGATTTTTTATCGGGGAGTATATGACTTTGACAAGAAACGAGGTGACAGTTTTGCAATAGACCATTTCAACTAAGGGCCTCGTTTTCAAAAAAGTTGAAAATAAGGTTATAGAGAAATTTCGACTTCAGATTCGAATTCAGCACCTTCCTTTTAGTGTTTTATGCTTCTAGGACTTATAGGTATTGATTTTATAGGTGTTAAAAGTTTGAAATTCTGCAAAGGATTGGACCGTGAAAACTCGCTGGGTGTGAAATTTTACACCCTCGACCATTTTACACGGTCAAGTCCTTTATAAATTTTTAAACTTTTAATCGCTATAGAATCAACATCGTAAGGACAAGAACCGTAAAAATTTGCCTCAACACTAAAAACAAGGCGCTGAATTCGAATCTGAAGTCGAAATTTCTCTATGACGTAATTTGCAAGTTTTTTGAAAACGAGGCCCTAAGCTGAAATGGTCTATACAAGTTTACTTTCAGAGTCTGGTACCAAGGCCCTGCTCACACGATCAAACATTTGCAAATTTGGTTGTGAAAAATGTTTCACCGTTCGGCCAGGGCAAGAATACCTAACTAATTAAATTATTAGTTAAGTTACAAAATAACTAAATAACAACTGACTAGCTAAAATAACTGTTTTTGTTTCTAATTTTTATACTGTAACTTTTTTACGTTGTGTTAAATGCCTGTCATACTTGTACAAGTGCAGTATAGTGCATACTCTTAGGTTCCTAATTGCCGGGGGTCCCAATTAGCGGGGGGTTGAATTTTGTGTTGAAAATTAATTGCCGGGGGCCCCAATTAGCAGGGGGTTGGATTTTGTTGAATTTATTTCAAAGTTGTTCTCCTTCCCCAGACTCAATTTTTATCTTATTTTGTCTATGTAAGACTGGTATCTATTTATTTTGTGATTTTGAATACTCTGATATGAATTTTCAATACGCGTCACTTACGCGAAGTTGAAAAATTTACTAAGCGGGGGGTCCTAATAAGAGCGGGGGGGGTTGGAAAAATTTTCAAAAATTAATTAGCGGGGGGGACGGCAATTGGGCACCTAAGAGTAACTAAACTAACTTAATAGTAGCTATCTTACTAACTAACCAATGAACTAACTAACAAACATACTATCTAACTATCTAATTGACTAACTTACTAACTAACTAACTAACCAACTAACTAACTTACTAGCTAACTACCTAAAGAAATAACTAACTAACTAATTACTAGCTAACCAACTAACTAACAAGCTATTTAACTAACTAACTAACTAACGTATTAACTATCCAACTAACTAACTAATTAGCTAACTAACTCACTATCCAAACAAATAACTACCTAACTAATTAACTAACTAACAAACATGCTATCTAACTAACTAATTGAATAACTTAATAACTAACTGAATAACTAACTAACTAACTAACTAACTAACTGACTGACTCACTATCTAAACCAATAACTAACCAACTAACTAGCTTACTAGCTAATAATTACCTAAACAAGTAACTAACTAACTAACTTCTTGCTAACCAAAAAACTAACTAGCTATTTAACTAACTAACCAACTAACGTATTAACTAGCCAACTAACCAACTAGCTAATTAACTACCTAACTAACTAACTAACTAACAAAAAATAAGTAAACTAAATAGCTAACTAACTAGCTAAGGCTATCTAACTTGTTGAGTCGATTAACAACGTCGAGGGAAGAATACATAAAATACAGTATGATTTTCCAAAAGGAGTGCGTTGGGCAAAAGTCGTGTGGAAGTTAGTAGGATGCGTTACCAAAATTAAATGTATCAAATATTGAAAACAGCAAAACATAGCTACCTGATGTGGAGAGCACTGAATTGGCTCGAAGTTGAATTCAGGAAATGACAACAATATACTATCAGCATTTAATTGGCTGAGATGGTTTGACTTCTAAAAGGAAAAAATTCAATTCTTAAGGTTGCTAGATTAATTTATGTACACCCATTTTTTATCCTACACATCTGTTCAACTTAGAGCCTTGCCTCCTTTTCAAAGTTGAATTTCCGGGACAGTTGGGGGCCCTTAGGAAACGTTTTCCCCCAAATTAAATTAAAAAAACCAAATCAGCGAGAGAAATATTCGTTCGATTACAATGAAGGATCAATAAGGAAAAAATCCTTTTCAGGTAGAAAAAGATTGAAAGAGGTTGAGTATCATTCTGGCAAAAGAGTTAACTGGGGGAATATTGGCTTTTTAAATCACTTTTCACATAAAATAGTGCAAAAAGTCTGTATCTAGAGAACCTTGTGGACCCCTTTGGGGCCCCAAACGCTTGGGGGCCTTAGGAGTTGCTCTAACCTCAACCTACGTCGGTTACGCCACTGGATCCTAGCGACTTGAGCTGAATACACCATTTCACTTTCACTTTGAACATTCAGCACCTCGTCCTTATTGTGTTCACTATGTTGATTTTTGCGATGAAACAAAAAAAATAAATATGAAGCGATTTTTTACAGTCCAATAAGTTTGTTACACTATCAAATCATAGTAATTCAAAAATCTCTTTGAATGACTATGATCAAATTAAATGTCAAATGAGCTTCTTACCAATGTGGTTTGGAACTTCCTGCTGTCCTGAGCGAGATATAGTAAGGCTTCATTTACTGACTTTACAAGATCATCAAAGTTTGCGATACTCGAACTCGAAAGCGTGCTTCTTGCTGTTGAATTCGAATTTCCCAGACTTTCTGAGCCTCTTAATGGAACTGCCTCGGTTCGGAGAAACAGAAATGATACCGTTGCCAGGGTGATAGCTACGAAAGAAAGATTAGCGTCAAGAACTGCAAAACCTTTTTTGCTATCTAGGAGAACACTTATTTTTTCTCCATATTTTATAGCGAAGGACGCATTGACTCCAAAAACTGTAGAGCTATTGAGAATATGAGACAATACGCTTTAACTTTGTCGGCCGTTTTCTCAAATCGCTGATTTTCCTATTTGTGACAGTCAATTTTTGTAATGGTCTGTCCTAATTGGTTGAAACTTTCTTGTATGATTTTAAGAACATGCTTGACAGACGCTTTCGATGCTTGATCTTACCCAATGAAATTATCTTTAAGATCTTTTGGAGATTCGACTTGTGGTAGCTACAAGAATCCTATGAAACTACCCCATTCTTTAGCTACAGGTGTTTTATCCAGCTAACTACAAGGCTTCGTTTCAGTATGTTACACCCTGTAGTGTAAAAAATTAATCATTACAGGTTTTTCCACTTTTTGGCCATTGTATAGACTTTCATGATGGGGATGGCTAATATCATCGAAAATGGCCTTGCATGAAATATATACCAAATTTGTTGAAGTTATGTAGCCGATCGCAACATAGGAATTACACGCAGTTCTTTTTATAAGCAACCGGTTATAAGCAACCAAGATGTAGAAGGCCTAAAAATTTAAGCAACGTATAGTACCACAGTAGAAAAACCTAAGCAACATTTTAAATTTTAAATAATTTGTATCACTGCAAGCAATCGAGGATTGATCAACATAGAAGCCATTTCCATCCATTTGCCGTCAGAAACTCGCATATCAACGGAGTGTTACTCATTGCGTAAAGCATTTCATTGAGGGTTTCAGTTTAACTTTCAATACAAGGTCTCTATATGGTAACAATTACATTGTACTGATGTTATTTATAGTATTTCTTTGCTGTATTCCAAATTGTGCTGTTTTTCTAGCCTATGAACTATTCTTAGGGCAAAAAATATACAGTGAAAATTAAGCAACTACTAAGCAACTTTTGCTACTAAAAGGTGGCCATGAGAGGTCCAAAAATAGGCAACTTTCTTAACTGCATCCAAGCGAAGTTTCTTAATAAAAAAACAGCGTGTAAGAGGGTTGAATACCTTATACGGCCTAAGCACTGAGATTACAGTAATGTGTATTCATACCGATTGGCCTACCTCTTTGAATTTCCATTGCGCTTTTTTCTGCCTTTGAGATCAGAAAAACTCTCTCGAAAACTATCCTTCAGTTGTTTGTGAAATGAACTTCGCTTTACTGCACATCCCAGCCATGCCATCTTTTATATGATCATGAATTGGAGTTCTGTAACACTCTCCACTGTAGCGTTATTCCGGGTGGGGCCTATACCTAATGCCTTACGCGGATCTTAAACCTTCAGTAGAGCAGGGAAAGTATCAGAGCTATGCACGAAACAAGTTCAGAAATTTGTTTATGTAAGGGCCCCGCCTATTTGTAATCAACTAAAATAGCTTGATTTTTCTTGCTTAGTTTTAGTTGGTTCTTAGAAAATCGCTGTAAAAGTGGCGGGAATAGGTGTTTTAGTTACTGGTGCCGCCTTTGTGATGATACTGCTATAGCGCTGCCTCGTTCTGAGATAATCCTGAACGAAAAATATAGTTTCACTATACCATCACCATTGAACAAAAGCCATCACCAGTGCTATCTAATGTCGTCCCCAACTTTGCGAGATTGGTTACGAGTTCTGAGAAATTTTTTGCTTTTCCTAGAATTTCAGGGACCTGGAAACAATCAAAAGTGACGTAATTTTGGGTGAGGAACAGAGAACAGCGGCATCGTCAAAAGCAATGCTATGTTAGAGGTAAATAAAAAATTTAATTCTTTCAATCTCCTTGTTCGTCGAAACATCTTAAAAAATTTACAAGGAACTTACTCATAGCTAAACAATTCTTATCGATACACTTCGTTTTTAATAAGGAACAACTTTATAAGGAACTCGAGGCTGAATTCCCAAAAAATTAAGGAACTTTAAGGAACTGCCGAGGCTCGGATGAAAAACTAAGAATGATTTTTTTTTCAAGAACAAGACGATCTGTGCAAAAAATAGCAGAATAACAATGTATTTCCCATCGTTCTTCCAAAAAAGACTCCATTTATATTTAAAGTTAGAAAATGAAGCAAGTCTATATGAATTTGCTGAAAAAATTAGTATTCAAACATATCTTACGAAAAGCAACAGCATAAGGAACTTCAGCCTCATTTTGTTGAAAAATTAAGAAACTCCAGCCTCAACTCAGAGTTAAGGTTCCTTATAAAAAAAAACGTGCAGTATTTATTTGTTATTTAAACTGCAAGTGCAGATTTAGTGGGATGAGCAGGCCCCGGGAGGCACAATGCATATTTTGGGTTTTGGGGGAGGTGCCGCCTGGAACGACATTTTCACAATTTACAGAAAGTGGAAGGAACCGTATCGATTTTCACGATTCTCGTAGAAGAAATTGCATAAAATTTCCAACTTTAGGTATACTTAAAGAAAGCATACTATAATTTCCGAACAATGAACGCTTCCGATTTCAGAGGCCAAAATATAGGCCTTTCTACATTTTTTGTTTACAGGTTTATCAGAATCAAATGTAGTTTTTTATAAGTTTCATAAGCTTTTATTACACGTTTTTTTTTTATAAGAAACCTAGCTCGGGGCCTAGTTCTAAAAGTTTCTTAATTTTTTGCCCAAAGTTAGTTCTAAAAGTTTCTTAACAGTTTCTTGATTAATCATAAATCATAAATTATAAATTGCAGTAAAAACGACAAATGCGAGAAATCGCACGAAATTAGCCACGCTGGTGCGAGAAATCGCATGGAAATGCTTGGGAACTAATTACTACCTCCACAAATGTGAGTCAGTATGTTGGAAAACGGACGCAAAAATTTCTACAGTTTCTTAACTTCTTCCTCCTAGTTCTAAAAGTTTCTTAACTTTTTGGGTGTCTAGTTCTAGGTTTCTTATAAACCGGTTTCTTATCCAAAAAAATTCTGAATAATATTATCAGAAGAGACTATTAAGTTATATACTTGACTAATCTGATTTTTATGCCTAAATAATAGTTTATACAGAAACCCATGGACGCCATATTGATTTGTCTGTCAAAGGTTGTTTCTTGTTGCTGTTGCTGTTGTTGTTGTGATATAGATCTTGGAAGTTCGACGCTTTGTTCTCAGACGAGAAACTTATATGCGAGACAAAAGGTTTCATGTTCATTGTGCGCATCTGCAGATTTGAGACAGGGCTCGCAGGTGGTGATGGGTAAACAGAGGTGGCTTGTGGGTAGCCAGTCTTTGCAGTCGAATATGTTTCTTTTGGTGAATTTGAGATAACCGTGGGATTTGTTTCGTGCGGCGAAGTTGATATATGCGTTAACATTCGCGCCTTCACTTGCGGACTGACTTCCGCGGTGCGGAGTAAATAGTTCTGGACTTCACGCGCGCACTCATTGTACCCCGCAATGAAATTTCGTTGTTGCTCAATTTCTGAAAAGGAAAGGAATTTTTTATTAGAAACAGATTAAAACGAAAGAATTTAACAAGATTATAAAGGAGTCGGCGAACAGCATGCAGAGTTGTGTAGGGCATTGGAGCGAAAAGGCAAAACAGTGGCGTCAAGGGGCCTGGACCCAGACTCCGCCAGACCTGTTTTGCTGGACAAAGAAGTCTTTTCGTCCAACACTTTTCAAATTTGTTAAATTAAACTCTAGTTAATACGTTTTTGCAAAAACATGGCCTCTCTGCAATATTAATACATGTCTTCCTACTGTACCCTATCTATAAAATTTCCATTCAAAACCTTGAATATCGAAACTGGGAATCGCCACGCGCCAACAATGAAACGAAACAACGGACAAAAAGCGCGCGAAACCCTCCCAGGTGTATTAGACAAAAGGAAACATATCAATGTAATTTTCTATTGTCTCATTTCAAAAGAACAATATCAAACAATAGAAAATCGCTACTTATTGTTCTTATAACAAACAATTCAAAGAATCATTTCCGTTTACTTGTCAAGTGTCATCATGTATATCAATTTATTTTACACCCTTTTCTGTTTATTATATTCAAGCACAAATATCACTATTTGAAAAATTTTGCAAATATCTTCGCGTCTTTGTGATGTATCTAGGCAGGTGTGTGCAGGAAATCATCAAAATTATCTGCAATTCTGCACATTTCCCTCTCACTAAACGGAATTCTCAAACGGCCTGAATACGGTACTGTAGCTAACTTTATTGGTATTCTCAAAGGCACATGCCTGACCATACCCGCGTTGCGCAAGCGCATCCAGGAGGAGTTAAAAGAGTAGAAATCTTCATCTTGTGTTTCTACTATATAATCTTTTGGAGTTGGAATTCGCCCACCTCCGTTGCCCTTAAGACAACTGCATCACTACTGCGTGCACATATGAGGATATGCATAATGGTGTCAGACGAAAAAAGCTTCTAAGTATGTCCAGGTAAAGGAACCCATCTCAAAAGGTTCTTTCTATTATATATTCCAAAAAAAAAACTGTGCTACTAAATAAAATTGCAGAGGGCAATAAAAACCTAGGCCTCGAACAGACTGTCGAAAGAGTTTGTGAAGACTATTTGTATTTTCGATTAAAAGAAATATCATCATAATCATCATCTTACCATTGAGAGGTTGCTCTTTGGCATCGAGGGTTTTGAGGTAATTTACTGTTAATTCTAAGACATCAGCTTTTTCCATTTTCGTGAATTTTGACTGATCTTTGTTCATTGACGATAAAACCAAATTTTTCAGTTCATTTAGACTTTCGTTGATTCTTGCACGCCTTCTTCTCTCCATCAAAGGTTTGCTGAACTAAAAAGAAGTAATTTGAAAATTAGGTATAATTTCTCCCCACATACCACCAGGAAAAAACTATACGTAGAAAAAAGGGCTGCGAATTCTAGCAGAAAAATTCTGAGGAACAGTGAGTCAAAATAATTGTTCTAAGCGCTGGAGGTCGCGGAGATATTTTAGCAATTTTGCATACCAGAAGTCGTTCTGTAGAGGGGCGGAGTGGGGCCTCCAACAAGGGGACAAAAACAAAAGTGATGGGTTTGAGTTGAGAATGCTTCACTACTGTTCCATGCTAGCAATGATGATTATTAAGGCCATATCTGAGCACCTAGAAAAGTTTCTTAACCCTAAATAATAAATAAGAAACTAAAACTTGACAGTAAATATTGCGCTTGTTGCAGTAAAAAAAATTATGAAAAGAACGGTTAAAATTAATTCAATTCAATTTGAAAATTTACCTTCTTTTTTCCAGCATTGTCAGCACAAATGCCTTCTTGCAAACTGTTAGGCTTCATATTTATATTTAAAAAAGTATTACGAAATAAGAATTCTTGCTACTAATATATATCTGTACTGTTCTTCGCGCGAATTAAAATGAAGTGTGTCGTTCGCGTGGCACTATAGGCTTTATACTCCAGCGCGCGCTAACCGTGGGAAAATTTCTCGAACTTGATTGCCAAATGGGGCTATATGGATTAATTAGATTATAGAGTCAACCGCAGTCACCCGTAGCCGTGGGAAGGCTTCGCTGTGATTGGCTGAAATCTCCCTCGTCGCGTGCAACACCTTGCTATTTACATAACAGTGTGTTTCAGGCCTCGAAAACCGTGGGAACCGGCGATTCTGATTGGCTAGTGTGGACAGCGTAAGAACAAAAGACTAGCCATAATAGGGCGATTATAATTGCTGAAATAAAGCTGTGGATTGTGGATAATCAAAGCATTATCACCTTAATAATGGCTATTGAAATTATATTTGATTTGATCACCAATCAAATTGATGGGTGTAAATTGATGTCCATCCGTTATCTGATATGCTCCAAGAAAAACACGGCATACCGTAAAAACCAGACCCTAGGACGTGAGACCCCTGAGACCTTTAGGACCATTAAGTACTAACATCAAAAAGGACCGTTAACACCAGAGGGTATTCGCCTTCTAAGAACAATAGAAGATCGCAGTAGGCTGTCAGTCCGGGTTTTCTTAGTAGTGGTACTTCCGCTAGTTGGCTGCCTGCCCTCTCTTACGTCTCTCAGTAGTCAATATTTTTAATTATTGATTTTTTGTTGTTTGATTGAATACCTCACTGTGTTAGAGCTATGGCCCAACAAAAACATTTCTTTTCAGGTTAATGCAATTTTTTTAAGTTTCGATAGATGTATGTTATTTTAGCGCTCTTTTTGGCTGTCTGCCTTCAGGTGTTTCAGTCTCAATTAATATCAATTTCCCTTTATTTGCCTTTATTGCAGCGAAGACATTTCTTGGGATTTCTTGTTTGGCTAAAACAATGTTATGTAGCGACCGAAACAAAATAAGTTTTAAGAGAAGAGATTTGCTGTTGACTTCTATTTATTACAGCACGATTAGAGCCAGAGCACATGTCGAAAATTGGCTTGATTTGAAGGGATTGGAGGCGGTTTGTTATGTTTTGGTGGACAGTACAGCGAGAAAAAAGCCAATAGAAAACTTGAGGGTGAGGGTACTACCTATTGACTTTCGAGTGACTTTCACAAGAAGCTCCATTTTTTTACTTGTCAAATCAAGAACATCTAGTTATTAATGTCGTTCGATTCGAGGGATATTTCACGTTTCAAAAAGATTTTTACTAAGACAACAGGATTTCCAAAGATTTCCGTGAAAACGATAGCTTTCCAAGCAAAGGATGTACGAGATTTTCAAGGACTGAATCGCCCCTCTGTTCGATTTCTTAAAATGGGCAAGATAATTTATACGAAACATAGGTATCGTGAATTGTCGACGTAAAGTAGAGGTGCGATGCTGCAATGCAGAAATGGACAAGATTTATGAAATTCTCGCAAAAGAACAAAGCAAGTTTCGAAAAACTGTTTCAAGATTTTTTGTTTCAAAATCAGGATTTTTTCTAAAGCAAACCAGACCAAAACAAGACTTTGTTGGGTGATTCTTCGTTTGGCCTCGCGATGCAATATGTAAGCTTATGGATTTGAATGAAAAGCGGCTACGACAGCTGCACACCTTGATAATATCTCAAGAACCCAGATCAAGGGCGCCGGAAGCAATGCAGGGCGGCGGGGGCAGACGCAACAATTTAAGGGCACAACAATAGGAAAATAAAAGAATTCGGTAATTTTTCCAAGGGCAGGGGGGGCAGCTGCCCCCGCTGCCCCCGTGCTTCCGGCGCCCCTGCCCAGAATCTAGTTTTAAGGCATCTATCGATGCTTAAAAATTGCATTTAACTGAAAAGAAATGTTTTTGTTGGGCCATAGCTCTAACACAGTGAGGTATTCAATCAAACAACAAAAAATCAATAATTAAAAATATTGACTACTGAGAGACGTAAGAGAGGGCAGGCAGCCAACTAGCGGAAGTACCACTACTAAGAAAACCCGGACTGACAGCCTACTGCGATCTTCTATTGTTCTTAGAAGGCGAATACCCTCTGGTGTTAACGGTCCTTTTTGATGTTAGTACTTAATGGTCCTAAAGGTCTCAGGGGTCTCACGTCCTAGGGTCTGGTTTTTACGGTATGCCGTAAAACACTTTGTTGTGACGAGGCTGTGATTCTGCAAGTCCTGAAATTTAAAAGCGATTTCACTTTCACCAGGCCTCAAGTAAGCTCTTGTCTAAGTAGGCCTATTCTCATATTTTCATGGATTATTCTTCAGCTTCTCTTCTGTTCCTCAGACGCTGTAATACATAGGTATACGTGTCATTCAGAAAATTTGAGGTAGAGAAAAGCATAAAAAGATCTACACCAAAATAAAATTTTCATGTCAAAGTCAAAGACTAGAGTACAGATCTTAGGCCAAACTCAAATTATTATTTTCAAACCCAAAGACAAAGACAAATTATGTACGCAAATCTCAAAGTCTCGTGTTCATAGTTAAAGACTAGAGCACAGAACTTAGGCCAAACTCAAGCTCTGAAAGTAAAAAACTAGAGCACGGATCTTAGGTCAAACTCAAGCCCTCATGTTCGAACCCAAAGACAAGGACAGAAAACTTATGCTATAAACTCAAGTTCTCATTTTCGAATCTCATAACAAGGACAAATTACGTGCGCAAATCTCAAAGTCTCGTCTTAAAAGTTAAAGACTTAGAGCACATAACTTAGGCCAGGGCATCTTTTAACGTACTAAGTGGTGGGGCAATTGACCAGGCCCCTCTGACTGCCCCAGTACTCCTCTGCGAGAACCTGGTTTTGCCCACCAGTGATGGCCCCTGTTTGGTTAGGTCTTTGCGAAACAATATTCATTTTTAAGTTTTTTAATCTCCTTTCCCTGCCACATTATCCCTCATGGATGATTTATTTGAAAATGGCCAATTTAAGCCAATCTAGAGGCTTGAATTTCAGAAAATTTTCTGAAGCATCTTCAAGGAGCCTTCTACGTTCTAGAATAATTGCTCCTCGGTGATTCGGTTGTCCACTATATTAAGAGTGTGATCAGGATCAGGGCCATTTTGGCAAACACCCTAGTACTCATGAATGTCCCCAGACATTAAACTATAAAAATCATCGAAAGAATTTACCGTAAAAAACCGCTCACCGCCTTCAAATTTACACCGAATCTTACCATCGATTGTCCAAACCGACTCAATGCCAAGCTCACTCTTTTTTTCGATTACTTGATACATGTAATCTTGCATACCATAGGCCAGATCTTCTTTTATGGTTACATGCTTTGCCTTTTTCTTCTCCCTCATCACTTTTAACTTTGTTTTATGTGAAACACACTTCACCAAAATGGCTCGTGGTTTCCCGTCGCTCCTCCTTCTACCTGCCCTGTGAACGATGTCGATGTCACTCTTTTCAATCTCAACGCCGATCTCATCATTGATGACTTGGATGCATTTTTCTTCAATATTTTCATCTTCTTCCTCCTCGACTCCGAACACTCTAAATGACGCCTTCCTGCTATACTGTTCCTGTCTGACCTGTTCGAAACGAAGTGCCTCAAGCTCGTTGCTAAATCTCGATACTTCGTCCCGTGTTTCTCGAATCAACCCTGCGTTCTCTTCTTTACGAGGAAATGGCGGAGCGAAAGAAAAATTCAACTACAGGGCCGCCGAGAGGCATGCCGGGCCCCAGGGCCAGGCCCCTTAAGGGCCCCCCGATCTAAGGTGCCGGAAAATTTTTTGGACCACGCCCTCCTATGCACCGTTAAAACACTGCTTCTAGTTGGAAAATTACACTGTTTGAAAATGTTTGGAAATCCTGCGAGCGAGCAGAAATTTTATACGGCTAAAATTCACTTTGGGAGCCTTTTTATGTGCAAAGGCATTAATTACGTCACTGAAGTCTATTTTTTTCGTAAGTTCGCTCCAAATGCTTAGAATAGCCAAGTCGTTCAATCTTTCCTGCGTCATTGTGCTCCGCAAGAAGTTTTTGATGAGCTTGAGTTGGTTGAAAGATCGCTCTGCAAAATATCCTCAGGGCAATGCATACGTTTGGGAATATCTCACCAAGCTTGAATTTGCTGATTTTGTTCAAGAGAATGAAGGGACTTAATGATTCTTCTCCAAAGTTTGCAGCATGAATTGTTTTCAGATGAATCATTTCTTCTCTCAGTTCATCTTGCGAGATATCGTCCTTGTATTTCTTTGCCAGGGTAACACAGGCTGCCGAAATTTGCTGCTTTGTCAAGGCAAGGTACAAAGGAAACCAAACATATCTATTTTGTATGCAGGATCATAGCGTTTTGAGAGGCCAGCAATGACTGAATCGATAATAAAATAGAAATCATCACGTCTAAATGCTGCTTCTTCCACTGCTTCAACTGCATCACCTTCTGGGGAGACATCTTCTTGCGTCTCGTCGAAAAATGGTCTCCTTTTCGTCTTTCGTTTGGCTGGGAGATGTGAATCAATTTGCATTCCTTCTGCAACCAACTTCGACTTATTCACAATCTGATTCCATTTGCTGCGCAAATCTTTAAGGTCGTGCACAAGTAACTTAATATTTGAGACCTCTATATCATTACTGGCTTGCCTTGCTTGTATGATCGGGTTTCTTTGATCGATCGCTACTAAAATCTTCAACCAAATTGCAGACATGAGGATGCAAGTAAAAGAAGAGATGTACTTTATGGTACCATTAACTTCAGTGGAAGTCTTAGGAATAAGATTCAGCGTATGAAGTTGCTCTAGAGCAGACCGTATACCTGGAAGATTAGCTGCAAATGGTCGCACACTTGCTACACGATGCTTCCTTGAAGAATTTGTACCATTCCAAAAAATGTCATTACTTCTTTACAGCAAGCTGCAGAGTCGTCTCCACATAGATTTAGTGAATGGCATGCACAAGGTGAATACAGGCCCAAAGGATTTTCAGTGAGCATGTGTTGTGGGCTCCATTGTATTTGCCAGACATATTTGCAGCGTTGTCATACCCTTGACCACGGCAGTCTGCAACTGGAATCCTAAACTGTTTCAAAGTTTCCAAGATTATCATGGCTATTTGAACATTTGAAAAATGGGGTAATATATGATATGAATATAACACTTAAAAAAAGTGTACTCTTTACTTATGGATACAATGGTGAGCGCAAACGGGGGCTGGTACTACAACTTTTTTTTTAGTATTACGTGCACGTTAGTGCACCTTATTAAATTTTCATACAAACATCGCTTTGTTCCCCATGTTCCCGCTTTGTTCCCGCTTTGCTCTCCATGTTCCCTCTTTGTTCCCGATGTTCCCGCTGTTCCTACTTTTAGATATGATGTAACGCTATGAATTGGTTTGTTGTCACAACGTAAAGTTTCAAATGGAATAATTTGAGGCCCGTGATATCACTGCAAAGTGCAATAGACAAGAAGAAAATTTGATTTTTTCCGGGCCCCTTGGGGCCCAGCTCAATGATATCACTACAACATACAATAGAAAAACAAAGCTTAATCTTTACGGGCCCCTAACGGGGGGGGCCCGGGGCAGTTGCCCCGGCTATCCCCCCCTCTCGGCGGTCCTGTCGTGATTAATATGATTTTTATGATTAATCTTGAAAGTGTATGTGATTTTATTTTGATTATTTTATGATTTATTTGGTTATTTTTTTATTTATTTGATTATTTTGTGATTATTTGATTAATTTGTGATTATTTTGATTATTCGTGATTAATTTGATTTTTTGTGATTATTTTGATTATTTGTGATTAATTTGATTTCTTGTGATTAATTTGATTGTTTTATGATAAATTTGATTATTTGTGATTAATTTGATTGTTTTTGCGATTAACCTGGAAAGTGTGCGTGATTTTGATTTGATTATTTTGTGATTAATTTGATTAATTTGTGATTAATTTGATTATTTTGTGATTAATTTGATTATTTGTGATTAATTTGATTATTTTGTGATTAATTTGATTAATTTGTGATTAATCTTGAAAGTGTACGTGATTTTAATCAGTGATTTGCCCTAGTGCACGTTTCATGCAGCCCTTGGAATTTTGCCCCACCAGTCGCAAATCCTTAAAAGATCCCCTGACTTAGGCTTAACTTAAGTTCTCGTGTTCAAATTCCAAGACAAGGGCACATGACTTACGCCAAAATCAAAGTCTCTGGGAGCTCCTAACGTGGACGAAACTCTACCTCTCAGGGTAACGGGGTAACTGCCATATATATATATTGTTAATGTAGACCATATATCCTAGGATATTGTGTCGAATTATAAAAAAAAAATATATAATGTATGGGTACAGGATGTGCAATTTCTTGAGATACCTTTGTAAGGGTGGCAAATAAATTGAGGGGTATCATTTTGCTAATATGATCAATTGCCAAGAAATGACTTGCACCAAAATGCCAAAATCCAGGTCCAAGTTCAAAACAAAAGACTAGAACACTTGACGTTTGCCCCCCCCCCCTGTTTGCCAAGCTGCGGTTCTCTTGTTCAAATCTCGGGGCAAGGGTAAATAACATGCACGAAAATCAAACGACCGGGAGTGCAACTAACTCACATAAGTACGGGGTTGTACCTGTCAAACAAAATTTTTGGAACCCTAAAAGTAATACCCTTTACCCTTCCCGGAATTTCTTCTGGAAATTTTTGTGAAACCAAACCATCTAAGGGTAAAATTTAGACACAAACTCCTCCCTGCTACCCCATTCTGGCACTTTGATAGACAATCCTATATCCCCTTCTCGGAATTTTCCCCTAGAAATGACAACCCATTTGCAGGCACGTCTCTAAACACCCGCCGGGGGCATATGACTTTGGGCCAGGTCCAAAACGCGGAACCCACGGAATCCGCAGAACCCACGGAATTTATTTTCCGTGAAATCGAGTTCCGCGTTTTGTCCCCACGGTATAGGGAGAAAAACCAAAACGCGGAACTCGCGGAATTACTTCTGAAATTGTTTTAAATCGGGTATTTAGCTACGAAAAACATTTTACTAGGACTCTTTACTGTTTTATTCAACTATATTTTTCTTTCTTAGCATTCTCTTACTCAAAATGCAATTATCGTTGACATTAGAAAAATAGGCCTACTGTAAGTCATGACTAGGCCGTGATACTAACAGCGCCTTCAAATATGATTTCGGCTTTCTAAAGTGAAAATTGTGTGCTTATTCTTTATTGGAACTCTGGAGTTAGAAACACTTTTGAGATTGGACTCTGTGGGGTTATCAGGTTCAAAAGACCCGCCATTAGAATCGAGACAACAGCCCTTGCTACCAGACAAAGACAAAGGAAATGTAAGATATCACAAAGCTCGAATAAAGAAAGGGCCAGGGCCAAGGGAGTGATTTATCTTCAATTTTCATTTCACTTTTGAAAGCCGAAATCATATTTCAAGTCGCTGTTAGTAATATGGCGTAGTCATGACTTAGGCCCATTTTTCTAATGTAAATGATAATTGCATTTAGAGTAAGAGAATGCAAAGAAAGAAAAATTAAAGTTAAATAAAACAATAAAGATTCCAAGTAAAATGTTTTTCGTAGCTAAATACCCGATTAAAAACAATTTCAGTAGTAGTTCCGCGAGTTCTGCATTTTGGTTTTTCGCCCTATACCGTGGGGACAAAATGCGGAACTCGATTTCGCGGAAAATAAATTCCGTGGGTTCCGCGGATTCCACGGGTTCCGCGTTTTGGACCTGGCCTATGACTTTGGCCATTATCAAGCTCCATGTCAAGGTTTCATGCTCAAATCCCAACGTCAAGGGCTAATGACATCAAATTCAGAAAAAAGAGTAGCATAAATGCGCATTCGCATTATGCAATTGAATGTAGAAGTTGACCCTAATCCATTGCTACTGTTATCAAGTAGCACTTGAGTAAGAGAAACGAGAAGCGATAAGCTACTTAACCAGAAAAGTGTATAGTAAACCAATACACCAATACACTTTTTCAACTAAGAGCCTCGTTTTCAAAATTTACGAAAATTTGTTCCTACAAAAATTTTGACCTTAGACTAAGATTGAGCACCTTCATTTTAGTGTTCAGGGACATTTTAACGCCTCAACACTAAAACGAGGTTGCTGAATTCGAATCTGAAGTCGAAATGTTTCTGAGAGGCAGGCAATTCTAATCTTTTTGAAAACGAGGCCCTTAGTTGAAAAGGTGTATGTAAAAACGTGTAAACCGTCTTTGGCTAGAGTCCGGGGTGGTTGTGGGATGCCATGGCGAGCTAACCTCCCCGGACTCTAGCGAAAATTCAGAAGGCTGCGTAGCAATAACAGCAAGTTAAAAGGCTGCCGCAGCCTCTACATTGATAGCCCTCCACATTACTGCGCATCCTCCACATTACTGCAAAAATCCCTCCACGTTATTGAAAGATAGCCAACCACATTACTGAAAGATAACCCTCCACATTTCTTCGCATCCTCCACATTACTGAACACCCTCCACATTACTGAAAAAATCCCTCCACATTACTGAAGCACCCCTCCGCATTACTGAACACCTTCTACATTACTGATGATAGCCCTTCACATTACTGAATCCCCTCCATAATACTGCAAAAAGCACCCTTCTGCATTACTGAGCACCCTCTCCAATAAATTATGGGGCGAATTCTATTGCATACAGAGGCTCCTAGCTTTGGAATAGCATACCTGATGTGGTAAAGAGCTGTAATAGCGTCCTCTCCTTCAAACAACAAATAAAAGGGTGGAAGGGGGATAGCTGTACCTGCAGAGCTTGCAAATAGATTTGAAAAATGTAGAAAATATTGTAAATCTATAGGTTTTGTATCAGTATTTAGAGTATTTAAATAGTTGGAATGGAATTAATTAGTACACATCTCTTGGTGTGCACTATTGTATACTACCAACTTTAAACAAATTGATTATTTATTTATTTATTTACTTATTTATTTACTGCGAAAATCCCTCCACATTACTAATTATAGCCCTCCACTTTACACTTTCTTTTAAATAAGCAACTTGACTACCGGTCCAGCCCAGGGCCGTAGCTACAGGGGTGTGGGGGGGTGACACCCCACACGGGCATACCGGAATTTGATGACCCGGGACGCAGGTGGGACCCGGGACGTGGGACTCAAGTGGGACGCGGGACCCGGGACGGAAGTGGGACGCGGGACTCAAAACGGAAGTGGGACGTGGGACTCAGGTGGGACCCGGGACGCGGGACTCAGGTGGGACCCGGGACGCGGGACTCAGGTGGGACCCGGGACGCGGGACTCAGGTGGGACCCGGGACCTGGGACTCAGGTGGGACCCGGGACCCAGGACTCAGGTGGGACCCGGGACGCGGGACTCAGGTGGGACCCGGGACCTGGGACTCAGGTGGGACCCGGGACGCGGGACTCAGGTGGGACCCGGGACCTGGGACTCAGGTGGGACCCGGGACCCAGGACTCAGGTGGGACCCGGGACCTGGGACTCAGGTGGGACCTGGGACTCAGGTGGGACCCGGGACGTGGGACGCAGGACACGGGTGGGACCCGAGACACGGGACTTAGGTGGGACCAGGGAAGCGGGACTCAGGTGGGACCTTGGACCTGGTAACGGAATGGGACCTGAGACCTGGGAAGCAAGTTGGTCCTGGGACCTAGGACGCAGTTGAGAACTTGGACCTGGGACGCATTTTGGACCAGAAACCTGGGGCCAGGGACTCAGTTGGGACCTTAAACTCTGCGCAAGGATGGGGCCTGGGACAAGGTTTTGACGTGGAAAGTGGTTGCTCGCTGGACCATTAGTAGGACGTTTGACTAGAGAAATTTGATCACTTGATAGAAAAACTGAATCAACATCATTAAATGTCTATGAAAATGCTTTTCACAAAAATGTTTAAAAAGTTACAAATGAAACCAAAGTTCATAACCGTTCATTAATTTTTAGACTTAAATTCTACTCATAATGCCAACGAATTAAGTGTAACAGAAAACGAGAATAAAACTCATGATTTTAGTAAACAAAAATGCGTTACGTAACCATTATTGCTCAATTTTCCCCCTGTTGTACAAATTTGGAGTCTGGAGATTTGAAACTACTAAGTTAGCCGCTGCGATGATTTGAATTCCAAACCGAAAAAAATGATTGTTGAAGTTGAAGAATGAAACCTTTTTTGTTGAAATTAGACATGCTTCATCAACATTCCTTGAATAGCGGGTCCTAGAGAAAGGCAGTGCATACTTTATAGGGCATAAATCCTTACAGGGTGGAAATTTTCCTTTTTAACGATCTTCTAGTTAAGATAACAAAACAACAGAAGAAACAAACATGCGTAACGTTATAAAAATAAGAGATACAGTAATATATACTTCGTAATTCAAACGGTGTAGTCAAGATCTTCAATTCAAAATTAAATTCCTATGCCACAATTTCGCAAAATCTGTTTGTGCTCAGGAAGCAAGAAAGGCTTCAGTTGCGGAGGAACTACAATCATTTGCGGAGAAAACATTTGATTGTTGTGCGCTATGCAAGTGCGATTAAAGTGATAATACAGTATGTGAAACAAACTCTTGCTTATTCTAATAAAATATAGAGAAAGGGCGCAGGCATTTATGACAATGTATGATTATTATTGGGACGACATTTTCTCTTGAAGTTTTCTATCGCTGCAAACTTATATCGAAATGCAAATAGCTACCACACGTTTTTCGTGCAGACAGTTCTCTTCTTGTTTTGGTTCACAAGTATCAATTTATT
This sequence comes from Chrysaora quinquecirrha, assembly GCA_014526335.1. Classification (NCBI taxonomy): domain Eukaryota; kingdom Metazoa; phylum Cnidaria; class Scyphozoa; order Semaeostomeae; family Pelagiidae; genus Chrysaora; species Chrysaora quinquecirrha. The sequence continues at coordinate 154,833 of JACTAT010000301.1, read as the reverse complement.
ATGCTCTCTTAAACTTGTATAAGATGATGACTTTGATTGATAGGTTGATCGTTTGTGCCTTAGATTTTGTTTTGCCGTTTTGGCTAGAGAGAATTCATCAGCTGACCCTATTTTAGATTTTCATTGAAATGTGAGATATATCTTTAAACAACATATAAGGACCACATCCTGTATGCTGCCATTACTCCTTAACCAGATAAATTATAGCATTAATGTATTAATATATGCATGCTATGGATGGTTGTTGGCGCCAAAGTAGTGAACCCTAATCCTGCTGGCATATATGAAATGAAACGCTTCGAATAAACCACACCATTTCTTTCGTGCAAGCGCTCGCAGCGCATTGCCGAAATGTACCAATTTCAAGCTGTTCCGAAAATCCCTGCTTCAGCGACCAAACAAGGATCCATATTTGACGAAAAGCTTCAGAGGTTCGAAACCTCTGAATTTGAAGAGATGAAAATCATTGGTGAGTTAATTTGTCTTAATTTCCTTCCAATGTAATACTTATTAATAAACAATATTATTTATTCTGCATTATTACGGATTCTGCACATTAATTTATTTACGGATAAATTTAAATACACGCTTTTTTTTTATAAGGAACCTACCTCAAGGCCTAGTTCTTAAAGTTCCTTATTTTTGGGCCTCTTTGAGGCAATTGTAGTTCAAAAGTTCCTTAATAGTTCCTTAATTTAACTGCACATACAGTGGTCTTAACAATAAAAGGGAGACATTTGCATGTGAGCAAAGCTCGAGACTACTCAAAGAAACATTGGATACATGCTTAACGTACAATTTATGTGATTTTCGACTGCAAATGAATGGAACCGGCTTTCTAATTCTTGATTATTTGCAGTGATAAAAGTATTCAACATTCAAAAGTTCCTTAATGATTTTCTCTTTAGTAGTATAAGTTCTTTAAATTTTCGGGCCTTCTACATGTAGGTTCCTTATAAAGTGGTTCCTTATAAAAAAAAGCGTGTAATCCTTGTGGTATGGTTTCTTATGTTTGGGTCCAATTCTTAAGTTCCCAAAGTTTTGGCAATTTCATAACAATAAAAATTTCTTGTGAGTTTCCTGACTTTCGAAAAACGAAGCCTTCCTATTCAACCGAAACTCACTGACATGAACCAAATATTCTTTTTTGGAGTTACAAATAAGAACTAAAGAAATGAAGATGATCAGAACTAGAAGTTTCGTTGTGTTACGATTATTTGATTAAAAAGGCATAAAAGTATATTGCTTTTTATAAACGGATAAAGTTTGTTGGATGAAGGGCCTGTTCATATGAGCCCGCTCACCGGGACAGCCCACTAAGCGAGACAAATTTCAAGTTCTGTACATGTGGGATAATTCTGGCCCGCCTACCGAGACGGAAATTATTCATTTCGGCAATTTCAAACCCTTTTGTGGTTTCACACATGCGCTGTTGAAACAATGCCAGCCCGGTTAGTGGGTTGGAGTGTTCATATGAGAAATATTCAGCCCGCTTGCTGAGATCTCGCCACTGCTGAAGCAAGTTCTCGCTTACTGGGCCAGCCCGCTTTCTCATATGAACAGGATTGAATTCTGTATGGAAATTCTGGATTAGGCGGGTCTCGCTTAGTGGGTTGGCCCGGTAAGCGGGCTTATATGAAATGTCATATGAACAGGGCCTAAGAGTTTTCTTGATTTTTCGGAAAAGAATTTTAAGTAGCTTCACACAGAGTTTCGGAGGTGTTTCTTTTAAGAAATTGAGAATAAGCAGTGTTTTCATAATTTTTTGGTGACAAACATCAGTAGAGTAGAATGCTGAATTTAAAACGGAAATACTTTCTTAGCTTTTTTACTTCTTACTTTTTATTTCTTATTTTTACTTCTTAGCCCATATAGAAGTTGTTAAACATTTTTGCAGGTAAGGGATCCTTTGCCACAGCCATCAAGGGCAGGTACAATGACGCAACAGTTGTTGTCAAGAAGTTACACAAAGCAATGTCAAGACTCGAGTGTAGAACATTCGCAAAAGAGGCAAAATTGCTTGATGGTATAGAATGTGCTAACATAGTAAAGTTCATGGGCGTATGTGAACAGCCACTCGCGGTGATGTTGGAGTATTGTGAATTTTCCTTTTCCCCATTTCAAAGAGATATGTCTGTAAATTCTCTAAAAGAGCTGCTTATTTATCTTGACTCTGAAAATTTGTTTCGTACTTTCCCTGGGCTCAGCAATGTCATCGCAAGGGATATAATAGCAGGAATTTCTTTCATGCATGAACACAATATTGTGCATAGGGATATAAAACCGGCTAACATTCTGGTAAGCAATCTGCATTACTGTAATTCAACATCGGCTTGGGAAGAAATTTACAGAAAGAAGCCTATAATTTGCAAGCTAGCCGACCTAGGCGAAGCAAGGTCTAATTTATGTCAAACGAAGGCAGTGATTGGGAATACTCGCACAAAGTTTTTGAACAGGGGTAGTCCTGCCTTCATGGCGCCTGAAATTTTGGATAAATCGAATATGTTAAGTTCAGCAAGCTTGGAGCAGCTCAAGGCTGTGGATATATGGGCACTTCTGATGACTGTTTTCCTTACCATAAATCCGGATCAGAGATTTCCATTTGAAAATAACATTATAATGATGCAGTCAGATGACAACTCCCCCGCAGATTATGAGGCTTTACTTCTAGAACTTTTAAGATTGAAGGCGTTCCTTCTTGTTCCGATCAGTACTTGAGTCACCAAGCAGGTTTCTATCAAGTCTTGCGCCAGCTTGTCTATGAAAATCTAACGTACGAAATTGACAAAAGATGCACGATCGATCAATTAATGAACGTTGATATGGGAAATCCAAAGATAGACTTTATTCAGCTGAATATCTCACAAGCAACAGCAACCGAAAACAGTGATGAACAAATAATCAAAGCTGCCGTGAACAATTTGGAGGAGCTTTCAAAGACTTTGCTGCCTGTGAATGATGGAACCAATGCCTGTGGTTTCTTATCCATTGGTATTATCGATAAATTGATGTCAGCTAAACAAAAATTTTATCGTGCGACGAAGAGCTAAGCAGTTTAGTTGAAGAAACTATTAGCGATTTTCCTACGTTGTTCAATAGATTTCGAAAAAGCTCAGAAATGTGTGATGTCTACGAGGCAGCCAAAGTCCTTCATGACAATAATTTACTGTCACAAAAGTTTAGTTTCGAAGAGAAACTGGTCGATAACGAGAAAGTCTACAGTTATGAATTTCAAGTAAAAATGAAGAGTGAGCTCACACAAATGCAACATGATGCAAAAGAATCTGGAAAGGCCAAATATGCCGTTTTCCATGCTGCTGCATACATTTTCGCCATTGGAGCTGCCCATGATGGAAACATGTACGCTTTCGAAACACATCCCATAGTTGAATGTTTGGGTGGTAATGGAAACGGTTTAATTGTTAAGACAAATTCTGTCAGTGGCTTCCATCAATGGATTGCAAGACGACTGGATTACTCAAAAGTTGCACCTAGCTGTACACCTTATCTTGCTGTAGTTTCTACTTATAGTGACAGGTAAGAAACAAACATTGATGCATACTTATTCCATTACCATTAATTGATGCCAGTACACAGCTTTTTACGAGAACAAACTTTATAAGAACAACCAGGCTCAGAAATGGTAAAAATAAGGACATTCTAGGAACAATTGCAGACTAATTTTCAGCTCAGCAATAGGCTGCACATCAACTTTTTACGCTATTACACGCTGTATCTTGCTTTCCGTTAAAGACAGGACAGTTTCCAACCACACACACAGCTTCAAAATATAGCTTTTTTGTTATTTTTTTAACTTTTAAGAGATGCAATAGCCAATAAATAATCGAAGATTTGTGTAGTGATGTAATGATGATCTAAGACCAAAAAGTAAGAACATCAGCCTTGGATACGTTGAAGAAAAAAAAACAGTCAGCCTCAGCTGAACTTTGCTAATTCTAACAAAAAACAAGTTATCACGTTACTGATAACTTCAGTTGACCACTTGCTTAGCAGTAACAAGTATGTAATGCAAATGTGTCTCTCTTGGAGATGAGGACTAATGTATTCTGATCCTGTTCTTTTAAAGGATGAACAACAACTCTAGTTCTGTACCTGCCGATCCACAATGTGACGTATATTCAGAAGCAAATTCGAAAGCAAACGATTCACTTGTCAATATTGGGGATGATTATGTTGATTCTCACGATGAAGTTGTGATCACAAACGTTATTAGCAGGTAAAATAGTTTGATTTCTCAAAGTTGTTAAATTCTGAAATTAGTTTGTTGCTTGTCATCTATCGATCAGAACAGCTGCTCAGAACAATTAGCAGTAAGGTTCACTGACAAATGAACAATACACACTTTGCTTCACTTAAAATTAGAAACAACGACAACTTGAATAATTGAGTGCTTATGTATTTCACATTTAAATTTTTCTAAACCACTATTATATCTCTCAGATATAACCTTATCGAGGAAGACAATAAAGAAGCAAATTCAAGTCCATGCTGTTCTGGTAAGTGTAAGAGAGTTTACTGGTTTACCGAATTATGATTAAAATCTAAATACTACATACTAAAATACTAAATACTAAAATACTAAAATATGTAATACTTAATACTAAATGCTTTTTAACTCGCAGTTAAAAATCCGTTTGAAATCCGTTCAAAATGGCTATAGAAACCGCTTTAAAATCCTGGTAAATCATTGTTTAAAATCGCTGTTTGAAATCGCTGTTTAAGACTAATCACTGTTGAATTAAATCTTTTGCGACATAGCGACACCTTTGCTAATGTATAACAGGGTGAAAGCACAGAAGGAAAGAATAAAATGGCTCGTGATTGCGTCAACCGTACTTTGTGATTCTAGATTTCTTCTTCTTTTTTTATTGGTTTACATCAATGCGTTATTGAATTTTGTAACTTTATGAGAAATCCTTTCGTTTTAGACAATGACGTTCTTATTGAGGATGATGATGATGACTGCAGGTTTGTGGATGATGATGATGATGACGATCTACCTGCTGCATTCAGTCAGGAAAAGGTAATGACCAATCCAACTTGAAATTATATTTCAATTTCGGTTTACTGATTTTCTTAGTACGCTAAGCTTGGAGCTGACGCAGGAAAAATATAACTAATTCTCTTTTAGAGCAAGAATACTACAACGAAGACCTCAGCCTGCCTGTTTTTGCCCGAGGAAATGAGCGTCCATGTTCCACAACAGACGTCGTTGAAATACTCCTCAGTATTGCTGACCGATCTGTAATTTGTAGTGAGACGCCAGTATATGTCAGACACAACGTTGAATTTATTGTTGATTCCAGCAAACTTGATGATTGGAGGGACATACGCACTGATATGAATGCCTGTCTTACTAGATCAGGAACCAAGACATTGTACTTCGAAAAAGAAGACAATGGAGAGATAAAACAAAGCAGTCAACAGAATTCAACCCATGTTGTCTCAAGATATACGTATAATCATAGGATCGAGAAAGACTTTCACAAGGTTATCATAGGCATTCGGAGCAATGATACCAACCAATTGTGCCCGTTTTTCTATGTACAGTATTACTTTGACGGAAAAGAGCACGATATACAGTTTGATCACAGGCATGGAAATTCAAAGTCAGCAAAGAATATGAAGCAGACAACATACTCAGTTCGCGCAAACATTAAGTCGATGCATAATGAAGGCCTTAAAGGCAAAGCAATCTATAATAGATTAAACAAAAGTGCAGGAGGCTATGAAAAAGCGAGAACAGCTGCTCATCTTCCCCATTCTCTGCAGCAAATTTATGATATAACGAGAAAAAACAGTGCTAAAGCCACAGAATCTAATGATGAGTTGGTTGAACTTATCGATCTATGTAAAGAGACTAATGATAAGCCAGATGCTTTCATCAGGGAAGTGAGAACAGCTCCGGAGTTAAGTGTCGTCCTCTGCAACAACCGTCAAATTAATGACCTTGCTCGATTCTGCACGGGCCCATGTCTCAGCATTTTAGGCGTAGATCCAACGTTTAACATATGTGATTATAATGTAACTGTGACAACTTACCGGCATCCTATGGTAATTGTAAGAGACACTGGTAAGCATCCAGTTTTGCTCGGTCCAGTGTTAATTCATTCACATAAAACGTTTGACTCATACTTCACACTTCCTACGACAATGCTTAGGTTAAAACCAAACCTCGTAAGTTTGAAAGCATTCGGAACAGACGGAGAAAAGAACGTGTTTGAATCCCTCAAAGCTTCTTTTCAGCAAGCTGACCATCTCTTGTGCTGGATACATGTGAAGGATAATGTGAAGAAAAAACTTGCCGCCTTGAAAGTGAAAGATCAAGGTCGTTATATTAAGGAAATTTTTGGAATGACCACTGGAGATCTGAAAGTGAAGGGACTCCTAGACAGTGAAACAGAAGAAGAATTTGACAAAGAGTGGAAAAATCTAGAGATGAAATGGGCTGAGAGAGGGTCAGCAGGTGAGAGCTTTAAAAAGTATATGGTGCAAAACAAGCAGGAACTAATGAAGAAATCAATGATAGCTGGTGTACGAAAAAGATGCGGCCTTGGTTACCCTCCTGCAGAGTACGACCAAAATGCCAACGAATCCATGAATTCAGTATTAAAAAAGGGCATGGATAAAGAAAAGAAGCTTTCTTTAAAAGAAACAGTGCGTTTGGTGCAGCAAGAAGTCAAATTTCAAGGTGAAAAGCTGAAGCTTGCAGTTTTAGGAAAAGGAGAATGGCGACTGTGCGAACCGTACAAGAATTTTGGAATAACAGAGGAGGAATTCTATAGACTAAATCAGGACAAAAGAGAAAGGTAAGATATGAAGCTATCAGTCCTGTTTCAGTGTGGTACGTATATCGGGCGTTAAATCAATGATTCAGGGAAGAGTTTCAGTGCATAGTATAATGTAAAGCCATGCAATAAGCAGGTTCCCAAAAAAGGCGATTTTAGAGCATTTCAGAGCCAAGACCCCATTTAGGTGGCACATGCCCTTAACTGATTGCTACTTTTATCTCCAGCCCGATGGGAAAACATGGACATTGAATCAATCGCATAATAATATCAATCATTATCAAATTACAAAATTCGGTAATAACGTACCAGCTCAGAACGAACGCGCGGATTTTTTAAAGATGCTACAATATCAGGACTTAGGAGATTAATGTCCGAGATCTGAAGGTTCCTTTTTTGTTCGAAAGTGAGCTGTCACTATTGAAAGGCTGTGATCTGAATAAGAAGTGAGCAAGCAATAACTGATAATCCGTATATGTTTGTAGATGTATGTATCTTTATATTACATTATACAATACAAATAGTCGGCACTTCAGCAATTTACTTCAATTCTCGTAATGTGACGGCAATGCAATTCAATTAAATGCTTTTTAATGTAACGCATGCCATTTATGTTTTCTGCAACACATTCAAGTTTGGGCTTACTGTGATCTGACCATGATTTCCTCCCAAGAATTACAAATGCTGCAAGTAAATAGCCTCTTCCCCAAGTTTTACAGAGTCATTTATTATTGCCGTTGGAATGGGAAAGCAATTTTGTTGCATGAATAGTCTTAATTGTCCATGATCATTGTCTTGATTATTTCATAGAGTCGTGAAGAAGTTCAATGACTTTCAGCCATCTGAGACTGGTAGCAATATTCAACGCTCGGACAACAATGGCAGCGAAAGGAAAATATGTTATAGCGTTCCTGAACTTGGCCTGACCGACATTCCATCTTCAATTTGCAAAGAAATAAAAGAGCATGCCACAGTGATTCTCAATCATCCTGGAAGCCTTGTGGCAGGGCCTCCAAGCAGCAATATATACCTTGTGCAAAATAAGAAAACGCCTTGTGAGCCCTTTCAAGTTTCGTTTGACAAAAAGACCAGTCGTGTGATATGCACTTCAAGAAAATGCTTTCGGTCATCTGCTTTTGGCGTCTGCAGCCATTCCATCGCCGTTGCTGTCAAAGAAGGACTCGTTGGTTCTTTCGTTGAAAAATTGAACAAGAGCAAAGGTCGCACCTCAGTAAAGAAACTCGCTGATGCAGGGAAAGAAGCAAAAGCTGGTGTTAAAAAAACAAAATCAACCCAAAAGAGAAAGGGGCCACCGAATGTGGTGAAACCCAAGGTCCAAAGATACATAACACCAGCGGATGCTACTCCAAATGTAACAGCACCATCAGCTCATTCTTCTGATGTTCAAATGAGAGTAGTAGATGTTCCTAATCAGCTGCATCAACCACTCGTCTCTGGCATGCAAGCGGATTCAGCCTTAAATCCACCGCCACAACCAGATCCACCAGCAAATGGATACGTATTGGCACTTCTACGATTTTGCCATAAGAATGTTGCTGTTTGCTATAAATGCAGTGGCAGGTTCTATCAAAATGGGTACCCTAGCCCACCCAATGATATGGTCGTTGTTTCAAAAACACAAAGATCATATTTTGATCAAAAAGCACGTGAGTGGAGGATATCTGCAGAATTTGCTAAAGTTTATTATCACTTTAATCGCACTTGCATAGCGCACAACAATCAAATGTTTTCTCCGCAAATGATTGTAGTTCCTCCGCAACTGAAGCCTTTCTTGCTTCCTGAGCACAAACAGATTTTGCGAAATTGTGGCATAGGAATTTAATTTTTGAATTGAAGATCTTGACTACACCGTTTGAATTACGAAGTATATATTACTGTATCTCTTATTTTTATAACGTTACGCATGTTTGTTTCTTCTGTTGTTTTGTTATCTTAACTAGAAGATCGTTAAAAAGGAAAATTTCCACCCTGTAAGGATTTATGCCCTATAAAGTATGCACTGCCTTTCTCTAGGAGCCGCTATTCAAGGAATGTTGATGAAGCATGTCTAATTTCAACAAAAAAGGTTTCATTCTTCAACTTCAACAATCATTTTTTTCGGTTTGGAATTCAAATCATCGCAGCGGCTAACTTAGTAGTTTCAAATCTCCAGACTCCAAATTTGTACAACAGGGGGAAAATTGAGCAATAATGGTTACGTAACGCATTTTGTTTACTAAAATCATGAGTTTTATTCTCGTTTTCTGTTACACTTAATTCGTTGGCATTATGAGTAGAATTTAAGTCTAAAAATTAATGAACGGTTATGAACTTTGGTTTCATTTGTAACTTTTTAAACATTTTGTGAAAAGCATTTTCATAGACATTTAATGATGTTGATTCAGTTTTTCTATCAAGTGATCAAATTTCTCTAGTCAAACGTCCTACTAATGGTCCAGCGAGCAACCACTTTCCACGTCAAAACCTTGTCCCAGGCTCCATCCTTGCGCAGAGTTTAAGGTCCCAACTGAGTCCCTGGCCCCAGGTTTCTGGTCCAAAATGCGTCCCAGGTCCAAGTTCTCAACTGCGTCCTAGGTCCCAGGACCAACTTGCTTCCCAGGTCTCAGGTCCCATTCCGTTACCAGGTCCAAGGTCCCACCTGAGTCCCGCTTCCCTGGTCCCACCTAAGTCCCGTGTCTCGGGTCCCACCCGTGTCCTGCGTCCCACCTGAGTCCCAGGTCCCGGGTCCCACCTGAGTCCCGCGTCCCGGGTCCCACCTGAGTCCCAGGTCCCACCTGAGTCCCACCTGAGTCCCAGGTCCCGGGTCCCACCTGAGTCCCGCGTCCCGGGTCCCACCTGAGTCCCGCGTCCCGGGTCCCACCTGAGTCCCGCGTCCCGGGTCCCACCTGAGTCCCGCGTCCCGGGTCCCACCTGAGTCCCGCGTCCCGGGTCCCACCTGAGTCCCGCGTCCCGGGTCCCACCTGAGTCCCGCGTCCCGGGTCCCACCTGAGTCCCACGTCCCACTTCCGTTTTGAGTCCCGCGTCCCACTTCCGTCCCGGGTCCCGCGTCCCACTTGAGTCCCACGTCCCGGGTCCCACCTGCGTCCCGGGTCATCAAATTCCGGTATGCCAGTTCAAATTTTCAAAATTTTCCCGGGGGAACATGCCCCCGGACCCCTCTTGCATGTATATCCCCCATTTCTATATGATGTTCTATGATTCAAGCATAATATTCCTGGCCTAACGGTTGTGTGCAAGGCATGGGAAAGAAAAACAAATTCGCCAAGGAAAGAGCAACAGCCAAGCCACACCCATCTCTAAAAAGCCACGCCTATTTCGTCGGCAAAATACCGAGCTAAACCCCCCCAGCCGTTGAATCCTAGCGACGGCCCTGGTCCAGCCCTCGAAGTTGTTTAATGTATCTGGTCTTTCAACCCTCACAGAATGACTGGGTACCCGCTAAAATCTCTTTTTCTGGCTCCTTCCATGCTGTTCAATGTAATTGACAAGTTTGCAATGATGTATTGTATAAAAATAGGGATTTCAGCAAAAAAATTTGAGCAAATCTCGGCCCTTAGTTGCTTATTGACCAGTTGCTTATTAAAAGAAAAAGCGTACTGAACATCCTCCATATTACTGAAGGAAACCCTCCACATTATTGCGCTTCCTTCACATTACTGATGATAGCCCTTCACATTACTGAAAGATGACCCTCCACATTACTCCGCATCCTCCACATTACTGATGATAGCCCTCTACATTACCGAACACTCTCCACATTTCTGCAAAAATCCCTCCACGTTACTATAAATTTTTCTATACAAAATAAGGAACTTTCGGAACTAGACCTTGAGCTAGGTTCTTTATAAAATAAAAAGCGTGTACTTGTTTTGAAAAAGTTCTACAAGTAGATGCTTTTTGTGTTCGAAGAACTTCGAACACATTGGTGTGGGGTGGATGTCACTCACTCACTCACTCACTCACTCACTCACTCACACACTCACACACTCACCAACTAACCAACGCTTGAACAATGGAAAACGTGTAACAATAGGGCCATTGTCAAGAATGCCATTAAGGCCATTGTCTCGGCCATTTATGCGCAATTTGCGGTTAGTTGTTCACAATTCGGCCTGCAAGCACTTTTGTCAATCTGGGGTCATGTGACAACTGACTCATCCTTGTTTACTAAATGGAACTGGAAAATTGCCACCTTGCTTTGGTAAGTGACATTTCAGGCATTCTCAACATTTAACAAAGAGTTTTGCCAAAGAGCGGCAATTTCAAAACAGTTTTCAAAACAAATCATCATTAATATTATCCTCACGATGAAAATCGTCATAATAATAATAATAATGATAATCATCATCATCATCATCATCATGATTACTATCACCACCATTGACGGTGTGCAACATCTAAAGGAACGCTACCACCACCACAACCAGCCCTACAACCATCACCTCGACCACCCCTATCACCACCACCGGAACCACCCCTACAACCATCACCTCGACCACCCTTATCACCACCACCACAACTACCCCTACAACCATCACCACGATCACCCCTATCACAACCACCACAACCACCCCTTCAGCACCACAACCACCTCTATCACCACCACCATACCCACCATACAACCACAATCACCCCTACCAACCAGCATCATGATCATCGTGTTCATCAACATCATCATCATAACCACCACCATTATCATCATAATCATTATCGTCATCGTTGTGCATACCGATGAACATCTTTCATCATTTGACCGAAATAGCTATATTCAACCAGAGTCGTTCTTCGAACATGCCCATAGGGCCCCTATGTTTTTTTATCAAGAACCATTTTATAAGGAACCTACATGTAGAAGGCCCGAAAATTTAAAGAACTTATACTACTAAAGAGAACATCGTTAAGGAACTTCTCAATGTCGAATGTTTTTATCACTGCAAATAACCAAGAATAAGAAAGCCGGTTCCATTCATTTGCAGTCGAAAATCACATAAATTGTACGTTACACATGTATCAGATGTTTCCTTGACTAGTCTCTAGCTTTGCTCACATGCAAGTGTCTCTCTTTTATTGTTAAGGCCACTGTATGTGCAGTTAAAATTATTAAGGAGCTTTTTGAACTACAATTGCCTCAAAACAGGTCCAAAAATAAGGAACTTTTAGAACTAGGCCTTGAGGTAGGTTCCTTATTTAAAAAAGAGCGTGTAAATGCTTACATAAAAAGACGACAGCCTCGCTGGCAAATTGAATTGAGCTTACATATACTAAGCAAATTATCATACATGCTAGATATTACCTTGAAGTAATTCAAAGCTTAATATGAATTAAAATACAATTTTCTGTTTAATAGCTTACTGCATTATAAATGTTTCAAAAAAATTAAGTTGTTCATTTGCTTCAAACGACGCTGTTGCTTGTTGTTGTTGTTGGAAAAACCAATTTCTGCATAGCAACACGATCTTTTTGCAAGACAACTGCTGTCACGTATAACTCCCTTATCAAAGCAACACTTAGTTCTGACATGACGTCATCATTAACTGGTTGTTTCGTTGCGTATTCTTGAAGGCTTCTCTGTAATGAAACAAAACAAAAGTTAAAATTCTGTTTCCTTAACTATATTTTATGAGAGGTATCATGGCACTTAGATATAACGACATGTTTTCATTTAATAAGAGCTTCCTGTTAACTTTGTTTCTCAGCTGCTATGGCTACGGGGGCTACGTCTCCTACTTCTACTCTTTCTGCTACCTGGCTTGCTTGTTACTACTGCTTCTGTTCTCAGCTACTTCTGCTGCCTCTGCTACTTTTGCTAACTTAGTGGCAACTGCAACTGCTGCTGTTGCTACTTCTGCTATTTCAATTCTTTCTACAACTTCTGTTGTTGCTACTTCTGCTGGTTATGCTACTGTACTTCTGGTACTTCTGTCGCAATTTCTATTTCTACTAACGCCAAATTTGTTACTACTGATGCCACCTATACTTCTGCTGCTTCCATTCTTTCTAATATGTTGCTGCTACTGCTGCGTCTGCTTCTTCTGCATACTTCTGCTAACTTTGTCACTGCTGCTGCTATTGCTACCTCCACCAATTCTGTTACTAGTGCTGCAATTGCTACTTCCACTGACTTTGTTACTACTGCTGCTATTGCTACTTCCGCTGACTTTGTTACTACTGCTGCTATTGCTACTTCCGCTGACTTTGTTACTACTGCTGCAATCGCTACTTCCGCTGACTTCATTACTACTACTGCTATTGCTACTTTCGCTGACTTTGTCACTACTGCTGCTATTGCTACTTCCGCTGACTTTGTCACTACTGCTGCTATTGCTACTTCCGCTGACTTTGTCACTACTGCTGCTACTGCTACTTCCGCTAACTCTGTTACTACTGCTGCTATTGCTACTTTCGCTGACTTTGTTACTACTGCTGCTATTGCTACTTTCGCTGTCTTTGTCACTACTGCTGCTATTGCTACTTCCGCTGACTTTGTCACTACTGCTGCTACTGCTACTTCCGCTAACTCTGTTACTACTGCTGCTATTGCCACTTTCGCTGACTTTGTTACTACTGCTGCTATTGCTACTTTCGCTGTCTTTGTCACTACAGCTGCCATTGCTACTTCCGCTAATTCTGTTACTACTGCTGCTATAGCTACTTCCGCTGACTTTGTTACTACTGCTGCTATTGCTACTTCCGCTGACTTTGTCATTGCTCCTGCTATTGCTATTTGCTTCTTCCGCTGACTTTGTCATTACTCCTGCTATTGCTATTTGCTACTTCCGCTGACTTTGTCATTACTCCTGATATTGCTATTTGCTACTTCCGCTGGCTTTGTCACTACTGCTGCTATTGCAACTTCCGCTGACTTTGTCACTGCTGCTGTTATTGCTATTTGCTACTTCCGCTGACTTTGTCATTACTCCTGTTATTGATATTTGCTACTTCCGCTGACTGTGTCATTACTCCTGCTATTGCTATTTGCTACTTCCGCTGACTTTGTTACTACTATTGATATTGCTACTTCTGTAACTTGTTGTCTTTCTTCTACTTCTGCTAACGTTGTCACTGCTGCTGCTATTGCTACTTCCGCTGACTTTGTCATTACTCCTGCTATTGCTATTTGCTACTTCCATATATAGTATAATATAAATGTAATTAAAGGACTAAAAGGCTAACACCTATAAAACCCTGTGTATAAGCTTTAAAATTAATCAGTTTGTACAAAAGTTTATTTCATTACAATTTGATCGTTATGAAATAATTCCACAAGTGGCATACCACAGTAGATGGGATTCGTACCTGGACTGCATGACCAGGGTGCAAAAGACGTTTCCACTGCACTCATGCGGAATTACTCTCTGAGTCACACAGCCCAAGGCTCCTCCCGTTTGGCTTTGTATTTCGGCTATGTTGAGCCTTCTTCACTCCCATACATGTAACTATATATTTGTCATGAGTAGCAAACTCAATGATAAATTTTTCCACAAGTGGCATACCACAACAGATGAGATTCCAACAAACCTGGACTGCATGACCAGAGAGCCAACGACGGTTCCACTGAGCTAAAGAGCTCAATGATGTTGCCGAGTAACTCTGCATGTCATGCAGCCCAAGGCTTTCCACCCATTTGACTTTTATTTTGTTTTTCGGCTATGTTGAGCCTTCTTCAGCACCATAAATATTTGAATGGCAAAGACTAGGATAGATTTTTGCACAAGTGGCATACCACAATAGATGGAATTTTATATATCGTGGTATGCCACTGGTGGAAATCTATCCTATTGTAGGAAAACGTATATAGGCCTATACACTCTTTTCTTATAAGAACCAAAAAATTTTGATCGAGGCTGGCTGTTCTTAAGTTTTTGCCTTTTTTTGAGCCTGAAATTTTCTTAATCTGTTCTTAATTCCTTGGTTACTTAGATATCTATATTTTTCAGTGAATGTTTGTAGAGGTACTGGGTTTGTGTAAAAATGCAGCATGCTTGTCCATTTCTTTGTTTGCTTGCTTTTTACGTTCAGTCTGACTGTCTTACTGTCATATTTAGCTGATATTCTAAGGGCTTATAAAAGACCCAGTCTAAGCTTGGTCTTATTTTGTTCTTAAAATCTGGGTGAAATCGAGGCTCGTGTTCTTATAAAATTGTTCTTTTAAAAAAAGAGTGTAATGACATTCTTTCATTTTTAAATTTAAGAGAGAGTTGATCATATATAAAAGCAAAAAGAAAATTGCCTTTACCTGAATCTCTGTGAGAGCTTTTAATGTGAACAGAACATGCTGAACACTTCGAATACAAGTTTTCAGTTGGTTATAGGATCCGCTATTTTCAAATGCATAGACATCGGTTATTGGGTCAACGAATTTCATCACTGATTTATGGATTCGAATTAAGTGTTCTTGTAACTGAAATAAAAAAGTTTTTGTTATTTGCTCGCGCCTAGTTTTTGCATCATACAGCTTATATTGGTTCATATTTGGGTATGGTTTTTATAACTACAAAATTTTCGGCACTGCACGGATGAAAATTGGTGCGGGTACCAAAACCAGGCTGAGGCTGACATTGTGCATTAGCTACAAAGTAGTCCAAAAATCCCCATAATAATAGCAAAATGTCACGTGACATTGACGTATATTGAATGCCAGCATGCCAAAACCTAATATAAATGCCTA
>JACTAT010000301.1:49231-118328 GCA_014526335.1 Chrysaora quinquecirrha | reverse complement strand
AGCAATTCTCCCAACCACATTGCGTTCAGTTGCATACAGTTAAATGGCGGGATGGCTCATGATATGTATGAGCACTTTCACAATAAGGGGAGGGGCTTGTTCTTTCCCTTTTTAGCAACTGCCCTACAGGAAGGGTAGAGCATGTCTCCCAACAATCATTTCTCTCTTTGTAAAAAAGTTCAAAACAAATTGGCCAAACCCATAACACTAAAATCAATAAAGATCATTTGTCTCGATGAACCAAGAAGTTGTAAAAAAACGTGATTTTGAGAAATATTCTTCTGATTTAAAAGCCTCTACACTAGACCTTACACTGGAATTAAACCAAGTGATTTCGCCACGTTTTAATGATGATCTAGTAAGCCTCCGCACGTGGCATTTGGCAAAGGATCAAATAAAACTAGTATAACAGATTGAACCCATTGAACCCTGCTCGTGTCACAAAAATTGAGTTTAGGCCAATGTCTGAAAAAAACCAATCTGAAAAGTTGAGTTTAGCTGTTTAGGCCCATTTCTCGCTCCTGCTCCGCCACTTTGATTGATCGTCATTACATCAAGTGTATTTCCAATGGATACAATGGCTCAAGTAGAAAAATGAGTACCCGCTTCTGAAAAATTGCCTACTGCGTATTTCCTTATTTTAGTAGTTTCAGTAAGTTAACTGGGTTCACTCTTGTGCACTCTTTTCATTTCCCTTAATTAAGAGTTTTCTTGAGAGATTTGTTGACATCGTTCTAAGCAATCTTGTGTCTTATATCAATTGTCCGGAGCGTTGAAAATTGTCTATTTTGTTCCCGGCACTGGCAACAAGGAAATGGCATTCCCAAACCTAACTCTGTCTGAATCCGGACTTTTGAAACGTAGCCGGGAAGCACACTACGACGTTTCCTATGTCCGTTTCCTCACATCTTATCCGGTTTCATATTGTTCGTCCGGTTCCCCACTGCCTGTGAATGTGAGGCAATACACCTTTTCAACTAAGGGCCTCGTTTTCAAAAAAATTTTAAATTGTGTCACAGAAGCATTTCGACGTCAGATTCAAATTCAGCACCTTCGTTTTAGAGTTTGGGCAAATTTTTACGCTTCTAGTCCTTACAATGTTCATTATATAGCGATTAAAAGTTTGAAAAGTTATAAAGGATTTGACCGTGAAAAATGACTGGGGGTGTAAAATTTCACCCCGAGCGATTTTTCACGGTCAAATCCTTTATAGATTTTCAAACTTTTCGTCACTGTACAATCAACATCGTAAGGACTAGAAGCGTAAAAATTTGCGTCAACACTAAAATAAAGGTGCTGAATTCGAATCTGGGGTCAAAATTTTTGTACGAACAAATTTTGACAAATTTTGAAAACGAGGCTTTTAGTTGAAAAGGTGTATTCCACATTCCTTGTCCGGTTCAAAATTTCTTGTCCGGTTTCACATCAATTGTCCAGTTCCACATGGAATGTCCGGCTTTCGGTCTCCAAACCCCTTGCCTGCTCCCACTACTTGCCTGGCGTGTCCGATTCGTCACCCTTCGGCTTCTCCCCAAACTTCTTTTACGTGGATTTAAATGTACACAATAACGATAATAATTTACAAAATTAGCGTGAAAATGATTGAAATTGCACCTGCTGGAATAAATTCATTTGTTACAAATCGCTCTTTTTGCCGAAAATCAGTCACGACCATCGCCCAGTTGCTTTTTTGAAAAACTCCCAACTGGAAACCAACTTTTGCGGTGCCGAAAAGCCTTTGCATGGAACCTGCCGAGAAGCAACCCGAGGTTGGAAACAAAAAGAATTTGACAACAAGCAAATCCCAGCTAAACTGAGGACTCGTGCCGACATACGATGAATTCAAATGGTTATTTATTTTCTTTGTTTCCCTTCTCTGTTATGTTCAGATTTTTACCATACAAACGTAAACTCTTTTGCATATTATTTGCCTCATCTTTCCGCATCAATCGTGGGTCGGTGTAAAGTGATTTTAGCAGCCGAGTTTTGTTATTATGATTCTAATTGAGTAAATATTATGTGATTTTAAAGCCTTTGAAACAATTCAATTTCCTATATATTTTAAATTACAGGAAAGCTGTTCGAAAAAGTTGGTAAACCGGATAGGTTAAAATAAGTCGTCTTTAAATCAGGTTATGATTCATATTTTTATCCGATTTTTAGAACACCACGAAGTGAAAACATCAGAATGTCAAGATACTTGACAATTTCCTGGACAACATTTGTGTGTCCCCGAAGGTTCAACTGGAATATCATTGGTTAGTAGCTCTCATAAGTATTAGCCTAAGCTCTTGAATTATCTCTTTGACGTCAGAAAACATAAGGTATATTTAAGACGGTCACAGATAATGAAAATCCAAATAAAAAGAACCACAAAATTTTGTTACCTTTGATCAGTTTTGCAACGAAATCAGTTCACGATTTTTTTAGAAAAGAAAGCCTTAGCACCCCTCTCAACCTCCTCCCCCACCTCATATCGCTCCCTGACCCGTTTCCAGAGTCTGCCCGCTTAGCTCGCCCCCTCTGAGGCCGACAGGAAGCTTGAGCTACAAGTTTTTTCTTTGAAAGGAACGGTACAAGACTCATGTAAGTCTCAAAAACGAGGTTTCTTTCCGCAACTGCTCATTGTCAGGAGCGAAATTTACACGAGAAACCCTAGCGATGCGCTGAAACCCTTAAAGCGAAGCCATTACAACGTCCCCGCTGCCGCGCCGCATTTCCCTCAACATCAGAATATTGAAATCATTTACTTGTTACTCTCTTTGACAATGCATATTTTAAGAAATTTTCAGTGGTGGGCCAAAGGTGACATGGGGCCCGATAAATTCTTATAATTTTTTTTAACTGCCAGCCTGGAGAAAGTCCACAGAGATGCAGGGGTAGTCTGGCACCACAATTGGAGGGTAGCTAGCAAATCATAAGGGCCCGGTTCAGGGTGTGGCAGATAAAGTTTAGAACCACTCCACTAATAAAGAATTCATCTTATGCGCTTAGCCGATATTAGTTATTAATTGATAGATGTGCTGAGGGGAACTATGCTTGCATTTCAATTTGAGAAACATACTTTTGCACTTTTTTCGCTGTTTCGAGTTAAGACGTCTGCAAACTTCACGGGGGAAGACCAAAACTGCCGCCCACCATGGTTGGGCGGCGAAGAAAATTTTGGTTGCTAGACCCTCTAAAACGTCTATTTTAGCAATTTAGAATTGGCTCACGAAAACTTTAGATATCGGTCATCGTGGGGCCCTACAAAACATCACAAACCAATTCCCTGCTGGCATAAATTATTTCTTGTGGAGCAGTGAACAACTTTTTTTATGTTTTCAATACAGTTTTGTAGTAAAAATAAAACTTGTTTCAGTTTTATTGTATCAAAACAACTCCAGGTCATTTACTAGATTGGGAAAAGGGCCCACACAGTGGTGGGCCAATTTTGCAAAAATTGTCGTCAGTGGTGGGCCAGCTTGTGGGGCCTGGTGGGCCAAATGGCCCACCAGTACATATGTTAAAATATGCCCTGCTCTTTGAAAAATCAATTTAAAACTTGATCACCTTATAATCGTTTACTCCTTTACTCAAATTATTTCTACGATCACGTATAATATTTCTCTTCCTGTTTTGACGAAGAGATTTTGGGGAATCTTAGCTTCTGGGCCGAGTTCTGGGCGACCTTTTCTGCGATTTCCGTATACTTTAACACTATCTATCAATTCGGACTTGATGTCACAACTCTCTGTAGCGGTTTCAATACGCCAGCTATGAATTTTCGTCCAATAAATCAAATGTCATTATTTATCAAAATATTATTAAAATATGTCTGGGTTTTATTAGAATTTAACAGAGTTGATCTAAATGAAAACTGCAGGATACGAAATGAAACCCTTATTACTCTTTTAAGACCCTCGCATCTACAGACATTTGCAAAATGTACAAATTAACTGAGCGCTTTTTATATACCGGTAAAATAATTCCTCCGCTGACCATTTTCGCTAAAAGTTAAAAGCAAAAAACGCGTTCCCGCCAAAAACTACAGACAAAAGTTTTCCCAAAGCGCTCACTCGAAGGTTGTAAATTTTGGTCAGCGGAGCTGCGGAATGGATCAAACTTGATGGTAAAAAACTATATAATAACAAACTCACCAATCGTAGATTGCCTCGAGAAGGTCTTTTTTCAATTTTGCTGTCAGACATTTTTAGATATGGAATTTACCTCTCTGCGAAAAACACCCTCTTCTCTAACTCTTTCCAGTCGTGTTCTGTTCGCCACAAACTGAAGCTCGAACAATGCGACACGAGGCACATTGTTTACGATTCTATCACATTATTTGAAAGACAATTGGAATATCATTCAAGCCTTTGTTATGGCACGCAAGCCCAGGTGTGGGATGTTAGGGCTCGCTTGGAACACAAACATGCTACCTCGACCAAAAGCCTTTTATTTGCTTGACCCATAAGCCGCTAGGTTGTTACAGATCGGTGTAAACTGACTGGAAATGGCTGAAAGCCAGGAATTTTTGGAGTACACAAAACGTAGTGCGCTTTGGTCCGAGGGGCATTTCACTCTGCAAAAAGGCGTACGAGATTTCCATTAAAACAAAAGGACTTTCAAGGAACTTTCGAGAAAACAATAGGACTTCCAGCAAAGGTGTACGAGACTTTCAAGGAGTGAATTGCCCCTCGCTTTGGTCTACAGTTTATGGAGAGAAGAACACGGAAGTTTTAGAGAGCACCATCAGTTTAAAACCAAATATGACTTGTCGTGTTGTGATTGTTATTGTCTCGGTTGTAAACTTTTTTGACGTAATCTCCCCTAGAGCAAGACCCTGGAAAGAACCACAAAAATTTGCGATCTCGGTCTTCAAGACCGTCGCTAATGATAACTTGTCTTTTTGGAATGAAAAATTGCACCTTGATGACTTTCCCCAACCATAATCAGTGGAGTTTGGATGTAGATGACCGATCAAAAACCCGATTGCTTCGAATATAATTGTTTTGACGACGACAGTCCACGAAAGCAGCTGGCAAAATTATGGTCCGTAAATTACAGTGGGATGCCTCTCACCTTGTTGTACATACACTCTTTTGTTTTTATAAGAAACAAAGTTTTTTTCAGAATCCCAAATTGCTAAATTTTTGGAAAAATTTTGGTTCTGAAAGTTTCTTACCACAAACACTTACATTTGACAAATAAAAGAAGCAATACAATTCACGTTCACATGTGCTTTTTTTTGAAAAAATAGACCCTTAACGCGCAACAAAAGTTCGTTTCTCGAGCCTTCTCGAGGCTATATTTCTAATTCTAAAGATTGTTGAGGCCTGACTGCGAGTTTCTTATCATTTTGGGTCGATGAAAGTTTCTTAATCAATATTGACCTCAGTACTGAGTTTCTTATAAACAAATTTCTTATAAAAAAGAGTGTAGTACATACATACATAAATTTAAAAAATGGTACTAAACAGGGAATTAGTTTCTTAAATGAGCAGAGTTTCTTGATTTTGCAAGAATGAAACATTTTGAAGTAACTAAAACTGATTGTGGGGCATCTAATGTACCAATCTTGAGTCACACGTACATTTTTATAAGAAACTCTTCATATGGAACCCATAAGAAACTCTTTATAAGAAACCCAGGCTCTCGAATGTCAGAAAGTTAAAAAAACTCCAGTGCTTGAAAATTTTAGAAGATGCTGATTTTTAAAACATTTTATTTTATTTTACGTGTTAAGCCTGTCATAGAAGTATTAGTGAAACAAAATTTGTTACTTTCGGTTATGATACGTATACAGTAACCTTTTCAATGATAAACACTTACTGGCAAAGGTCGTTTGTTGTTAAAAACCACGTTCTGAACCACAAATCTATATATTACATTCATCACATCATTGATAGAAAAAACATGTTTCGATGGATTGAGATTATGAGCCTTTAAATATTGCAATGAATATGGTAGACAGGGGGCTATCTCTAAAATATGGATTATGGAATGATGGAGTGGAATGATGGAATGATGGAATAGAATGATGGAATGGTATCAAAATGCATAAATGCAAAAGAAAAGCAATTTCCAAACACATTGCGACAATATTTTTAATTTTGAAAGTATAATGAAACAAAAACAGAGCCATTCCATATTTTAGAAAAATATGGAATGGCGAATTTTCTCAAAAATTACTCGCTTCTTTTTGCTGAAACCTTCCCCCAAGGGTTGTATATGCCTTACAAACACATCTGAGTAGAAATTAAGAAGATTTGGAGTCGATTGAAGGAATAATAAGGCCATTCCATATTTTAGAAAAATATGGAACGGCGAATTTTCTCAAAAATTACTCGCTTCCTTTTGCTGAAACTTTCCCCCAAGGGTTGTATATGCCTTACAAACACATCTGAGTAGACATTAAGAAGATTTGGAGTCGATTGAAGGAATAATAAGGCCATTCCATATTTTAGAAAAATATGGAATGGCGAATTTTCTCAAAAATTACTCGCTTCTTTTTGCTGAAACCTTCCCCCTAGGGTTGTATATGCCCTACAAACACATCTGAGTAGAAATTAAGAAGATTTGGAGTCAATTGAAGGAATAATAAGGCCATTCCATATTTTAGAAAAATATGGAATGGCGAATTTTCTCAAAAATTACTCGCTTCTTTTTGCTGAAACCTTCCCCCTAGGGTTGTATATGCCTTACAAACACATCTGAGTAGAAATTAAGAAGATTTGGAGTCAATTGAAGGAATAATAAGGCCATTCCATATTTTAGAAAAATATGGAATGGCGAATTTTCTCAAAAATTACTCGCTTGTTTTTTCTAAAACCTTCCCCCTAGGGTTGTATATGACTTACAAACACATCTGAGTACAATTTATGAAGGTTTGGAGTCAATTGAAGGAGTTACGAGGCCATTCCATATTTTAGAAAAATATGGAATGGCGAATTTTCTCAAAAATTACTTGCTTGTTTTTTCTGAAACCTTCCCCCTAGGGTTGTATATGCCTTACAAACACATCTGAGTAGAAATTAAGAAGATTTGGAGTCAATTGAAGGAATAATAAGGCCATTCCATATTTTAGAAAAATATGGAATGGCGTGTTTTCTCAAAAATTACTCGCTTGTTTTTTCTGAAACCTTCCCCCTAGGGTTGTATATGCCTTACAAACACATCTGAGTAGAAATTAAGAAGATTTGGAGTCAATTGAAGGAATAATAAGGCCATTCCATATTTTAGAAAAATATGGAATGGCGAAGTTTTTCAAAAATTACTTGCTTCATATTGTTTTTAAACTTGATTTCTTTCGAAACATTTTCGAAGGGGCTGCAGGCCTGAGGGCTTTGTTTAGGCCGTTTGCAGAAGGTCCCCTGTAATGAGACATTGTTCTGGAACGTGCCTATTCTAAAAAGCATCGAATTTCATATAATTCGTGTAAATCTCCAATCAAATAAAGCAGTAAGAAACTTATAAGACACAAGTAAATCTCTTTTAATTCCCAAACGAAGACGGTCGCGTGTGCATTGAAATTGCTCATGAAACAGATTTGCATATTTATCAATAACCTTAGCTGTGATGAAAACGTGGAACTGTTTAGGTCACACAAATCTTTGTGAGGAAAATTCACTTCAAGGGAAGATACTGTATATGCCCTTTCTTATTGCTCGAAATCTTATTGTCCTCAAGGAAGATCCCTGGAAATCCTTTTGTTTCAATTCAATGGATATCTCGTTTGGTTTTGAAGAATGAATGTTTGAAAGGTTTTGTTATGACCTCGCTACACAGTTGGAGATAGCTCATATTCATCGTTTTCTGCCAGCACAGAAAATTTCTATACACATTTTTCATAAGAATACAGTCTCTAAGAATATCGAGGCTCAAAATCGCTGAAATTTAAGAATTATTTAAGAATAATGCCGGGCTCAATCTCTAGGCGCAAAAGCAATTATACGCTGTGTACGCTTCTACAGATCCACGCCTGATCCACGCTTCTACAGATCCAATACAGTGGACGATATCCCTTCATAGTACTCAATAGCCTCTCATGGACTGGTGATATCCCTCCACTGTACTGATGATATTCTTCCATTTTACTGAATATCCTCCACTGTATTGATGATATCCCTCCACGCACTGATGATATCCCTCCACTGTACTGATGATATCCCTCCACTGTACTGAAAGTCCTCCACCGTACTGATGATATCCCTCCACTGTACTGAAAATCCCCCACCGTACTGATGATATCTCTCCACTGTACTGATGGTATCCCTCCACTGTACTGCCCACTCTCCACTGTACTGCACATGACCCGAGGTGATACTCTCGAACGGCGAAACTTTGCCGAAATCACAAACTTTGTTCCCAAAATAAAAAAAAAATATTTCAGTCAGGATCTTTCCAAACTCGGCTTTGATTTCTCAAAAGAGCAGCGAAAATCATCTACATAGCCATAAACAAAGCAACTTAATTCATATTTAACATATCATTTCTCTTTTATTTGTGTGTTTACAGCAGAATTAGGGAATAAATTTCCGGATTAAGTCAGACGATGCCGCTGTGCGGGACATTTATTTGCTCACTGAAATTGACATTGGCAGCTAATGATGTCCAAATAACGAACAGAAAATAGCACATATCTAGACATGCTGTAGCTATGCACTAGGCCCATCTTCACTAAGTAAATTCGGAACTCGTGTGCGGTCGCAGTGCGAAAAACGCCCCCCTCCCAGTACAGACATTGAAGTATTTTATTAATAGGACTGAAAACTGAGGAACTGAAAACTGCATATGAAAAGTTTTGGGTGACAGCCATCGACGTAGCTATCCAGCTCGATCCAGCTCGATCCAGGTCGATCCAGCTCAATCGAGCTCAATCCAGCTATCTGAACACTGTTCTTCAGGGCTGTGACAGTAGTTATCCGTGTTGAATTCATTTTTTTATAAGAAACTGTCCTTTGAGCCATACAGTCGAGTTTCTTAACTTTGAGTACAATTGACAAGTAAAATTATCTTGCAGAGATTCTTAACCTAAAAATGTAAATTTCGAAAATTTCATGATAAGGGTTTAATGTAAATTATAATGCTCTTTGCAGACTAAATATGGACTTTTCCTGAATTGACCCCAAGTATGATAGTTTTTGGGCTTTGTTTTTACGTGAAATTACGCAATGTAGTACATCAGAAAATACAGTGCTAAATTTAGAAGGGGAAATAGTTTCTTAGTTTGTTTTGTATTAGAATAATTTCTTGAAATTTTAGAAAAAAATCATATATATAGTTTCTTATAGCCAGTTTCTTATAAAAAAATGAGTTTACAGATTAAAGATCCATTTGTATAGATTCAACAGAGTGTCCGGTTATAGATAGGACGCAATACGTAAAGTCCGAAACACCTATGAAATCAACTTGATGAATTCAAATGGTACCAGCAATAGCCAAAGCTGTGTTGAATAGTTGATTTTCAGTCAGTACTGCAGCACATAAATATTTCAAACTTAGGCAAACTAAAATGTATTCATTCGCTTCTATACGCAAAAGGGTTAAGGTTTTGAGCTGCGTAACATCCATTTGCAAAAATGCTAGAAGGATTACCCATATTCTGTGCCTGGGAATAGCAGAGCGAAAAAAGTAGACGTTGGATAAAAGTGGCAGGAAAAGCTTTGGAAATTGGTGGAAATATATTTAGAAGCAGGAAAATAAAGAATAAATATACTAGGAAGAACACTCCAGAGAGCTTTTCTTTGTTGAGGAAACCCTTCTTCTATGAGCTCGCGTTGTGGAGATATACAATATATGGTATGAAATAATTCATGCGAAGCAAAAACTAGTAGGTATAAAGTGAAGATTCGTTGCTCTGGAACAGACCAAGAAACACTTAAGTGAAAACAGGAGACCCGTAGACACATTGTAATTTTTGGGTGGAGAAAACTCCTTGTTGTTATTCAAAAAACCTGAGTGCAAGTGCAAGACTTGAAATAAGACATAGGCACAGTGAACCATGGATGACGATAGAAAGGAGCTTCTTTGCCATTTTCTAAGGCTTTTTTACATGTTTCTACTGAGAGCAGCCATGTTTTTTGGTTCCTATTTGATGTTCATGGATGGCTTCGTGTCCGCATTTAAAAACTATCCTGAATTACAGACGAAATATCTCAAAGGTGGTAATTTCACCAAACCGAACAGCAAAGGCCTTTATTGCGACCTTAGGAAGAAATGGACTGCAAAAGAACTCAAAAGCATGTTTCTCTTACATAAAATCACAATCTGTATATTTGTAGGCTTTCTCGGTTTTCTGGCGGTCATTTTCGTTATCCAAATTATTGTCAACATCCGGGTACTGTTGTTCCCAATCCCCGAAAAGCTGGACAAGAAAGGTGTTCCTATTGTCAGTAAATGGATATCACTCAAAACATGGACTTTTCGCCTATCGACGCTGCTTGGGGATCTTCCTGGAACTGCGACTGCGGTGGCGCTTTATGCCATGATCCGTGGAAAAAATGGAATTGGATGTTTTGAATGCCTTGTGACTGCTACTTGCACCAATAAAGCAACATTCGACAAACTTATATTCCCTAGTGAGCTGGCACTAGATATCCTGTACCCTGCAGTGGTACTTTTGACGCTTTCAAAGGGTTTTTATACCTATTACGTATGGAGCAACCCAATGCTATGCGAGTGCTATTGTTATGCGCTTCGATGCTGCACAGGAGCATTTTTCTCAACGATATTTACAATGCTGATGATGACACCTGGTTGGATGGTTCTCAATAATTACTACTACTCAAAACCAGGTATCACAAAGGATATAGTATCATCTCTTACGGAGAAACTAATGCTCATGGGGATCATAATTTGGGCAGTGATACTTTTCTTGGCAATGTGTATTCCTGTTAAAAATTATTTATTGGCAGAGAAGAAAGATGGAAAAAAGAAATAGACTTCAGAAAAACATGCGCAAAGAAATGTTTTTAAATTAAATTTGTTGTCATTTTGAAAAGACTTCAACTTTATTGGGCTTACGTAACGGCCTGCAAATCGCCGTGAATCGACATTTGACAGATCAATTCAATCTCTAATAATTAGGAAGATCAGTGTAAACCAACGACAGAAGAGGCACAAAACGTCAGCCTTGAGAAACACCAATATTTCTGGTTTGGAAGAACACCTATAATTTAACATATCTGCCCTCTGTTATCAAGATGTGCAGAGTCCAGCAAATACTGTCAGTCTAAAGAATGTGAGCGAGGGAAGGTTTTGCCTGGTATTATTGAATTTGAGGAAGGTCAAATAATTTTGATAAGAAATTTCATTTAGAAAGACTCTCAGCTTATTTAGGCTGCTTTCTCTGAGTGTCAAATACACGTTTCTTTTTTATAAGAACATTGAAATTGAAGAAAGCCATGCAATGTTCTTAACTTTTTTTATTTGAAGGCTTAAAATGTTCTTAACATGTTCTTAATTTTCTTGCTTTTTAAAAAGCTGTTGCTCTTCGAATTGGGTGAAAATTGCTACGAAAAGAGACGCACATGTAAAAATGTCACATAGTCACAATGATTGATAGTTTGCCTGTTTTCTAAAGTGGAGAACAGGGCAGCGCCACTTAAAAAAAATTACATTCTAATTTTTTCTAGCCTCACAAAACCTTGTTATGTTCTTAGCATGTTCTTAACTTTTCAGCCTCTGAACCCTTATGTTCTTATATACTTTGTTCTTATGAAAAAAAAACGTGTAGAGGAATTGAAATTTTGATACTAGCTACTAAATTTATGCGAATTAATAACAGTTGCAATTGTGGTAAATAACAAAAGTTAAAGAAAGAAGTATAAATAGTTTGCTCAGCCCAAGTCTGACGGTTAATGTATATTTCCATCTTCAAGTACTGAAAGCTTTTTATAAGTTTTTTGAATAGCATATTCATTCGACCAAGCGCACACTTTCGCATAATTAGTGGTCTATCAGTTCCAAGGAACAATAAGCAAGTCTATCAGATCACCTAACCTACATATTGACTTTTCCCCCATTCTGCTCGATAAGAAAAATTCCACCCCCTTCCTTATTTCTTAGACAGAACTATATTGCATTGAAAAGCACTTGTGCTGTATCAGGTATTTTACCAAATTTAAAAAAATTTTCTGGATTTGTTTTTGTTCCTCGGTTCTGGTCTTTGTCTTGTTCCTAGGTCCTGTTCACAGGTCCTAGTCCTCAATCCTGTTCCAAGTTCCTTGGTCCTCGTTTTCTAGTAGGCTCTTTCCTGTTTTGATGCATGTTACTTGTGGCTAGCGCTAAGGCGCGCTTTCTTTCCTTTCCAGTGGCCTAAGTTTTGCTGGGAGTGGGTTTGAGTTTTATCTTAATATATATGTGAGATGCCAAACCGATCGAGTCGCTAAAATTGATTTCCATGTACTCCTTAACTATAAGATATCATCGCGTTACTCAATTCATGTCGTGCTGAGCTCTCATCATGAACTGCAGTTCAATTTCTGAAACAGACAATGTTGGCCTAGGCAGTCAGGATTCAACTGGAATCAAGAGAGAAAGCCCGTGCGAATTTTCAAGATACAGATCACCAACTCTCAATGAAGTTGGAGAAATCTTCAAGCAAAGAAAGAGCTCAGAGAAGTCATGGAAATGGATTGTGGCTAATTTTGTGGCTGCTGTGATTTTCCATTTTGGCATGTGAGTATAAAAAGCAAAAGGATAGGGTGGTTGTCAGGTGGTTGGGAAACAAACTTAAAAATTATTTATATATTTGCAGCAATGGAAAGCAATAGGGCCTGTCTCCCAGGTTGCATTCCGTGTTACCGCCACGCCGGAAAATACGCCAACCAAATCAGACTTCACGCCAAAAGAAACAATAGATCTATTGTTTTATGATTGAAATAATAGTGTAGGCTATTGTTTTTTGAAAGATCCACACAAGTACGCCAATAAAATTTCAGACTCCATGCCGGAGATCTCCAGCGTAGGCTAAATGGAATGCACACTGGCCTGTATGATAAAGCATCCAAAGTTTAGTCTAAGTACAAATTTTGGCTGTCCTAGCACTTGTCTTATTAATATTATAAGCATTTAAACTTCCCGATTCTATAAAGGCTTTGACTGCAAAAAATGAAGTAGGTGAAACTTTTACACCCACTTGGTCTTAGCCCTTGTAAAGTGGTGAACTCTGAACGCTTGTAAAAACTATAATACCAGCGTTGAGAAGTATAACTTTCCACCTAGACTAAATTTTGGGTGCTGTATACGATTTTTGCATCAAAAACTTGATATCTTTTGATTTGGATAAATTGAAAGTCTACCAAATCGCCCAAGAGATATTGTTTTAAAATGCAATCACATGTACAACTGACAAAGATTAACAACTGCACCTGTCCCCAGTATGCAGAGTATGCTAAAAAATGTACAAATGTACATGACATACAAACGTTTTGTTAGTGGTTATGTACTAGTATACAAATGGAGTCTAAATCTAAATCAACACTGTCCATTCGCCGGTATAAAATAGACTTGAAGCTTACTAAAATCCTAGTTCGGTTCTGTGTAGACAGAAAGAGTTCGTTTTCTTACTTGGACTCCTCAAATAATTCTATTGGTCTTCCCGCTGTATCCGACCAGCTGATTGGTGTTTAAAACACAATGCCAATTCAGCTTTCCGTTCTTTCTGATTGGTGCATTTCGAGCCGCATCTGGGTATAAATTCCGCCTTAGTCTATTGTTTCGGTCTGTTTCTGACGTTCATGCTCAGAGGAGTTTCAGACGAGAAAAAGCTTTTAAAAGTATACCCGAAAATGATTCCGCTATTCATTGCAATTTTGAAGTTTTTTACAACTCAAAGACTATTCACTTACTTGCAAAATGTTCTTAATCTGTTCTTTATTCCTCGGTTTCTTAGACAGTAAGATTTATATGTGAATGTCTGGAGTGGTACTACGCTTGTGTTAAAATGCAACATGCTTGTCTATTTCATTGTTCGCTTCCTTTCTACATTCAATCTGACATCTGACTGTCTTACTTTCATATTCAGCCGATATTCTAAGGGCTCAAGAAAAGGCCAGCCTCAGCTTGTTCTTATGTTGTTCTTAAAATCTGGGTAAACAAAATCCAGGCTAGTGTTCTTATAAAATTTTTCATATAAAGAAAAACGAGTTTATGTATAGAAATGTGTTGTTTGCACCACACCAACTCAACCTGGGTTATAGAAAGGCTGACCAGCTTGGTTTTTGCCATATAAATCCAATTCAATGAAACATGCCTGCTTGGCATATTGACCCAACCCCCAGAACAGCTTGTCTCTTGTTATCAGTGCATAACTGTCTGGAAAAATTTATATCTATATTTTTTTATTTTTATAGATTTCAAAGATTTGGGGCTAGATATTATCATTCTTGGATCGTGTACTTCACTTATGCAGGTAAAAGCCATTGTTTTTGCCTTGAGAACTGGAGGGATAACAGCCATAGTTTAAAACTTATATGTTTTGTTGTTTATCTGGAATGATTCTAGTAGATCACTTTGGTAGAATTGAAAGTTTTTTTGAAATCGCAAGATATCAAGTTTTCAGTGTGAAAATCGTTTAAAGGACTGCAAAATTAGTCTTGGTGCAAAGTTTTACTATCTCAGGGCTTGTATTATCGATTTTACGAGCGTTCAAAGTTTACGATTTTATTAATATCAACGATGTTTACGATCATTTTTCGCGGTCAAAGCCTTTATGAAATTGGTAACTTTGAATGCTCGTTAAGTTAAGAACACCAGTGCTAGGACAGTGAAACTTTGTATACCTTGACTAAGTTTCGGATGCTTTATAAGATTTTCTCATTGAAGACTTGATATCTTGTGACTTCATTCAATTTTAATTCTGTTGGCTGTTATACTGAAGTGATCCATTATTATGCAATAATGTATTAACTGCAATCAAATGCTTTCTTCAGAATGCGAATTTTGTTTGCAGATTACGCAATGAGCTTGTATTTTCTCTGGAATACTTTGGTGAATCTATATATCTACTTGCTTCCCAGTCTAAGAAGTGACACCATTGCTGTCAGTCCATTGCAGAAAAAGCTATTAGGATTGAAAGATACAGGTGGGTGCATCTGTGATTTAAATAAAGCCTAAAGCCCCTTCATCACAGGATATTTTTGAAAACGCAAATCTATTTTTACGTTTCTGCCTTCCCTCCACACATAGCCGGCCTTTTCGGTAATCGAAAACGGAACTTTTTTAAGACCCTAATAATTGATTTTGCCTCTATAATAAACCATAATATACCTTAGGCATATCGTTTGGTCACCTTCTGTTTTAGATAGGCACCTCTTTTTGTTAGGCTTTTAGGCGTCCGAAATCTGGGTACAGATGCAGTTTAGCGGACACCTTCGAAAATGCAACGAAAGCAATTTGCTATTGATTCGAGCGGATGACGTATACATCGAAAACCCGAAAACTAACCCTATCCCTACCCCTAAAACCCGATCCTAACCCTAACCCAAAAACCCTACCTGAACCCTAACCCCAAAACCCTACCTTAACCCTAAAGCCCTTCCCTTTCCCTCACCCTAACCCCAAAACCCTTCCCTAAGCCTAACCCTAAAAACCCTACCGTTTCCCTAGCCCTGCAGCCCTAGCTTAAACCCTAAAACCTTTCCCCAACCCTAACCCTAAACTATACTCTTACCCCAACCCTAAAACCCTACTCTATTATAGCCTTGTTTCCCTTTGAAAGGTGTCCGCTAAACTGTATTCGAGCCAAAAACTGCAAGTTTAGCCAGGACTCCAAAATAATCTGTTCT
This sequence comes from Chrysaora quinquecirrha, assembly GCA_014526335.1. Taxonomy (NCBI): domain Eukaryota; kingdom Metazoa; phylum Cnidaria; class Scyphozoa; order Semaeostomeae; family Pelagiidae; genus Chrysaora; species Chrysaora quinquecirrha. The sequence continues at coordinate 102,558 of JACTAT010000301.1, read as the reverse complement.
GAGTCAGAGGTGGAAGGTTTCGCACTTCGTTCGAGCAGAGCAGCCTAGTTTAAGATTAGCCTTTTATTTTCAACAGGCCCGGTATTGGAATCTTGTTACTGTCTACTATTTCAGAATTTATTGCATCTGCTCAAAAGGCTAATATAATAATCCCCCTCCCTTGGAAGTTCTCTCGTTTTCAAATAACCTGTTCAATCGTACATTTCTTTAACTGTGAATATCAACGAAACCGAGTTTCTTTTTTAACAGATAAATCGTTTGTTGTTCGCACACCAGTGGCAAGAACCACATGTCACACAACGCCAGTCGTAAGCGCTGGTTCGTGGCCTAAGAGACGTATATCATCAAGGACAACCCCAAGTGGATCAATTATACCAGATACATCTCCAGAGAACATCTCTTCTACGCAGTATACACCTACAACTAGAGTACGATACAGTCCTACGCCAAGTACAAAGGTGCTTTAAGATGTTTTCCTCATGCAACCTCGTCCCCAGGCCCCAAATCGGATTTCCTCGAATCTCAACCGTCAAATCGATCTTGGTCCACACAATCTGCCAAAATACTGGCAAGTTTGGCCTAGGCATAAAAACAAGATGTAGATTTCGAAAGCATATGTTCTTAAAAAAGAAAATGCAAAGAATTTCATTGATAACTGTAAGGCAAGATACAATATCTCATGTAGCATCATTTTTTCGGTTTTTATACATGTTATTCGGCCTATTTTGGTGTGAAATTTCGAAGAAACTATGACGTCACTTAAAATTTCTATTGTTTGAACAGCCAATCAAATTGCGAATAGACAGGGCCCATACCAGGGTTGAATATTGACAGCGGAGTTTCACGTAGAGGCCTATTCACCTTGGGGACGAGGTTGTTCCTCATGTATATTCAAATTTACAAGAAAAAGGGAAACATTTTTGACATGCTTAAACATTTTTTCGTGGGACACTCCTTAAGGCTATAAACTTCAGAAAAATTGGCGAAAACATTTTTCGACATACTAGAAAGCTTATTTCCTCCGAAACTCCTAATAGTATAAACATCAGAAACAGGCCGAAACAATTAAAAATGCGGAATTCATACCCAGATGCGGATCGAAATGCACCAAAAGGAGTGAAAATTTGTAGATGACGCCAGCAACGAAAAAACACCTCAGATGCTGTGATGAGATGTTGTGATGTTGGCCTTTTTTCAGCCAACAAGCTGGCCAACATTGTTGGCACGGTTTGCGCCCGCCTTATCGATGAAAATGCTGGACAAATTTTTTCCGCCAAAAACATGCTGTTATTTTTAGGCCAAAATTTGTAGCACACCATGCCAACATGCTGGCCAACAATTGTTGGTGGCGATGTGGGCCAACATGGTGGCACTGTTTGCGCCCGGCTTAACGAATGCCTTTAATCTTTTGACAGGTCACAGGAAGACCACTGGAAAGGACGCCGACATCAGGATCGTCGGGCTACAGAGCCAATACCTCGACTAGCAGGTATAAACTTTGAAGGTGCTGTGGCGTCGTGGTGTAATCCAGCTGACTCGTGGTGCCAGGAGCTCAGTGTTCCAAGGGTTCCAGCCCAGCCACGGTAGCGTCACAGCCAGGGTCGAGGTCTCGATTAGTTAACATACTACTGAGATCCTAGCGACTGGCGCTAAAACACCATTTCACCTTCACCTTCACTTTTGTATAAACATTTTGAAGTTTTGTACAACTCAAAAGCTAGTAAGGGTCCCGGCGATGTGTAATGACTTATGGAGGGACGAGGATGTGCCGCCCAGATCCAAACCCATCTACTTTTAATGTAGACCCTATATTAAGCGGAATATGAGAGTAATAAGACTTTCTAGGCCGCATTGTAACTTGAAATTGAACTACGAACATCTGCGAAGCGATTTCAACACTATTCTGTCTCAAATAAGGTGAAATTTCTTAGTTTTCTTCAATTAACCACCCTATTATATGGGGTTCTGGTTAGAATCGTACCCATTTTGTTTGTCATCTTGTTTTAATTCGATAGTATAATCTAGCTTCTAAAGAAACTAATCTAAATCGAATCTCTAAACCATTAAAATACAGTCTAGATGTTAATACAATTTAGAAAGCCACGTTTAGAGAATTTCAAGTCCAAACACCCACCCCTATGGGCAGCACATACCCTTACCAAAATTGTGTTAAGTACCCCGTCGGTTCTCCTCTTCCATTGTGCTCATATGAAAACCTTTAAAATAAACACACAAGCGTCTTAGATTGTCGAAAATTCAAGAAACTCCTGCAGTATAAAAGTTGCAAAAATGAAATCTTTTTATCTGTTTACGAAAACAGACTGTTATTTCCTGTGATTCTTTGCAGTTACACGCTTTTTTTTATAAGGAACCTACCTCAAGGCCTAGTTCTTAAAGTTCCTTATTTTTGCACCTCTTTTGAGGCAATTGTAGTTCCAAAAGTTCCTTAATAGTTCCTTAATTTTAACTGCACATACAATGGTCTTAACAATAAAAGAGAGACATTTGCATGTGAGCAAAGCTCGAGACTACTCAAAGAAACATTGGATACATGCTTAACGTACAATTTATGTGATTTTCGACTGCAAATGAATGGAACCGGCTTTCTAATTCTTGATTATTTGCAGTGATGAAAGTATTCAACATTCAAAAGTTCCTTAATGATTTTCTCTTTAGTAGTATAAGTTCTTTAAATTTTCGGGCCTTCTACTTGTAGGTTCCTTATAAAGTGGTTCCTTATAAAAAAAGCGTATGTGGTGTTGTATTATGTATTGTAGTGATGTTGATTCTCGACGGTTTGCAAATTTGGATGTACTGTAAATCTTAATTTGCGAGAAAAGTTTCTCAATCTCTGGCTTTTAAGGCTTCGAAATTGGCTTTTAATTATTAGTTTTCTAATAGTGCAAAATTTTCATGCTCAAATTTTAATTATTCAAATTAGATCACTTCACCCCTTTTTAAGAAACATTCAATGTTAAAATGTCAAGAACTTTTTCATTTTGAGCCAATTTCGTAGTTTTTTGAAAAATAAATACGTTTGAATTTTCTTGATGGATTCGTGAAGTTATATTCATTTATACTTTTAATTTTAGTTTAAAAGGTTTCCAAGGATCCCCTGGAAGGTCGCCAGGTTAGTAATGTAAAAACAAACTAATATTAAAATTAATATTTTAAATCTCAAATATGTACTAGAGTATCTTTTTTTTGTATTTTCCGTAATCGTTTTATTAATACTTAATTCACTGCTCTTTTGCTTGTGCGATATTAATTTTAATGAGGAGAAAGGGACTCCAGTACGTTAATTAATTAATTAATTAATTAATTAATTAATTCATTCATTTTTCATTCATTCATTCATTCATTCATTCATTCGTTCTTTCGTCCATTCATTCATTCATTCATTCATTCATTCATTCATTCATTCATTCGTTCATTTATTTATTCATTCATTCATTCATTAATTCATTCGTTCATTCATTCGTTCTGAGCGTTCATTCGTTCATTCATTTTCGTTCTTTAAGCCCAGTGGCCATGTCAGTCACCTGACTGGTCTACAGTGGGACCGTGCAATCTATAATGTACTATACAACTTTCCCATCATGCAATCTGTACTATTTGCTGACCAGTCATAGTTGTCCCGATAAAACCTTTTTCAGGGATATTTATCATATATTTATACAGCCTTTATCAGTACTTTCTTTCCTCAATTAAGCGCCCAGGGCGATTTTTTAAGAAGACCTCTCATAGAGGAGCAAAATTTGGAAATTTATGAATAAACTAATGCTCTAACGAAAATTTATTTTTGCAGCAGCTAGCAAAAGGTATCTCTGGATCAGGGCATCTTTTAAGGAATTTTGACTAGTGGGCGAAACAAGCAGGAGGGCCCGTTTCCCTGGGAGAAAGCTAGGTCTGTATACCCATAAAATAGCTAAGCTTGCAGACTATATCAAGAAAATGAATGACGGTTCATGCTTGCTCTAAAACTTTGGTAATTTCAGCGGCCTTAAAACACCCTTTTTGACTGGAAGGGAGGGGGGGGGGGGTTGTTATGTTTGGTCCATGAAGTAAACGTGACATAAGGCACATGTGCCAAATGCGCGCTGAACTAGGGGGGTTCGGGGGCATGCTCCCCCGGAAAATTTTGGAATTTTATGTAACTACAGTCTCTCTGGTTGAGTTTCCATGACTGAAATATATCTATTACAAAACCATTCTTACAAAATCATTCCCCATTTAACTGAGCGATTCATGTTTCTGCCGACCTATTTTGTTAAGGTAGCTAAGTAGTCTTGGTGAAAAAATGCAATGCTGTACAGTGCCATTGCTGCATATTTAGATTTTGGCCTCTGGATTTTGGAACTTCTTCTAAATTGTTAACTGGAGTTTCTTTGCGAGTTTGGAACTGTAATATTGACTTGGTAACTATGTACTTGGTTTTAATAGTAGCCTTTGATATGATTTTCAAGAAGAACAATTGTCAATCCTAAATTTAGGAAAATATTATAGCAATTGTTGCAGAAAGGGCCCAATCTTCTTCTTCGCATGTACGTTGTGCTTTACAACTTCATGTTCCTAATAATATTGTTCCATGGTTTTCTGTCTGCTCACAACTCTTCCAGATCTCTTATCATTGTGCTGTTACTTTCAAAATTCACATTAAGATCATTGGACATCAGAGTACGTTTGATTGAGCTTAGCCAAGTCTCTTTTGGTCTTCCCGGGGGTCTATTTGCTTTCTTTATGAATTCATTCAAAGCCTTCTTTGCGGGTGTGTTAGCATCAAGTCTAAGTAGATGACCTAACCAGCACATTGATCTTTTTTTCACAATTTGACTCCACGGTTTTTGCTCTGTTTTTTCATATAACTTTTGGTTACTTATTACTTTCGGCCATTTTATGCCCAGTACTCTTCTTAGGAATTTTCTTTGTATGCAGTCTATTTTATTACTGATTTGATTCGTTATTGTCCATAGTTCGCTATTGTATAAAAATGGTCCAATCTAGTGGGCCAAAAAACGAGGGCTCGACTGGGCCAATCGCCCAGTAGTAACAATGTTAAAAGATGCCCTGCTTGATTCCGCCCATCAAGAGCTTGCACATGCACTATCAAAGGGATGCCTGGGGCCAACCTGATGGACAGCTCCATCCAAAGGGATCGCGTGTTCTAGGGAAGGCGCTTATTCGTGGAAATGCGGTATTTAGAGCATCAGCGAAATGATTTTGATTCAATTGTTTGTTTGTTTACAGCCAATATAGATAAACAAATTTTAGACGCTGAATCTTTGGATAGATATCTCAAAGAAGAGGAAGAAAAAGATTTCATGATCAGAAGAGGTAAAACTGAAAGGTGATATGGTGTTTTTGCGCCAGTCGCTAGAATCTCAGTAGTAGGTTAACTAATCGAGGCCTCGACCCTGGCTGTGACGCTACCGTGGCTGGCTCGAACTCTGACCACACTGAGTTTCTGACACTACGAGTCAGCTGGATTACACCACGACGTCACAGCATCTGTTTAGCCCCCGTTCCTTTGAGCCCTCCTAGAAACTCATTGCTCATAAGATCCTGGTGTTTCTAGGGATACGTGTACTCAATATGTTTTCAATATGTTTGGTATAGCTTGGCCGAGTGAGGTTATAATATCTGGATGGGTGATGTTAAACAAGGGGTCCCATGCCTAGATGCGGCATGCATAGTAGGCCTGAATTAGCTGAAAAACCTAGAAATAACAGCCTACTCAAAATAAAGCAACAACTACAAGAGTGTATATATTTCCGGGGCAAGGCTTTATATTGGTTTTCATCTTGCTCTCTTTTGTTTTTAGCACAACTAGAGAGCAATCACAGTTCACCTCAATCGTTCTGGAATTATGGCAGAGAAGCCCTTGATTTCGTTCCAGTCTTCGGTTCATATCAACTTGCTACAAGGTAGAGATCATGATATATAAATAATTTCACCAGCCGCCCCATTCTCGAATGCCAGACGCGTTTCACTCTTATTGGAGCTCATCAGTGACATGTGTGAGAATCGAACCGGGGTTTATTGCGTGAGAAGCACAAGTGCTAATCACACGACCACCGGAGCTGAGCGGACTGGTGAGTAACTGCGTGAGTATTAGACTCGTATCACACGAGTACCGAAGTCTTGCATATTACTATGTAAGGTTGGTACCTGGCCTAAGGTACCGATGGTCGTGTGATTAGCACTTGTGCTTCTCACGCAATAAACCCCGGTTCGATTCTCACACATGTCACTGATGAGCTCCAATAAGAGCGAAACGCGTCTGGCATTTGAGAATGGGGTGGCTGGTGAAACTATTCATGTAGGCCGAATACGAAGCCTAACTGCATGTGTTTCGGTACCTTAGGCCAGGTACCAACCTTTCATGATATATAAAATTTTAAAATTTGTGATGACCAACGGAAACATTATAAGGTTATACCCCAACCTCGTCCCGAGGGTGAATAGGCCTCTACGTGAAACTCCGCTGTCCATATTCGACCCTGGTATCGGCCTTAATAGAAATTTAAAGTGACGTTACAGTTTCTTCAAAATTTCACACCAAAATAGGCCGAAAACTATGTAAAAAACATCTATAAATACCAAAAAATGATGCTACATGAGATATTGTATCTTGCCTTACAGTTATCAATGAAATTCTTTGCATTTCCTTTCTAAGAACATCTGCTTTCGGAATTTACATCTTGTTTTTATGCCTAGGCCAAAATTGCCAGTATTTTGGCCGATTTTGTGTCCGGTACCAGGGCCAAGATCGATTTGACGGTTGAGATTCGAGGAAATTCGATTTGGGGCCTGGGGACGAGGTTGGTCATACCCTTTTTCTTTTGAGACACCTTCGGGGTATAAAAGTCTGAGTGAGACCGAAAGACTAAGGTTGAATTTAATCCTAGATGTGGATTGAAATGCCCCAACAGAAAACTGCATGGTGCTATGATGTTTTCGCTGTCATCCAATTTTAAGATTTCGTACAGTTGTGTAGAAAATAGATCAAAGCCGAGTCTGTCGTGTCCTCGTCGTGACAGTGATGTTCTTGTTCCTATACTGTATATCATCGTAAGCGACAAGACGTGTCCCCGTCGTCCCGACGATATTGAAACCAGGCCTATGTCGCATTTTTTTCAAAATTTTGAACAACCTTGTTGGGATTCGAAAAGTCGAGTTTACAAAAATTACTGTTCTACCCAGAACCTGGAAAAAGTTGAGAAATTTTCTTGGAAGGAAAACTAGTATATTTTGAGCTATAGGTTAGGTTTTTTGCTGGAAATAATAGTAATAATTGATTCCTTACAAGAACGCAATATTGCATATACAATTGCACAGAAAAGCTTAACAGAAATGAAATTTTCGTTATTTGAAAATTCAATCTTTTAAATAAAAACCCTAGTATTTGGAGCGTTTTTCAAAGAAAATTTTCGAGCATTTTGCCCGGGGGGGGGGTACATGACTTATGAATGGAAGGGGATGTGCTGCCAAGATTTTGGAAACCCATCCACTTAAAATGTAAACCTTTGCAGAAACAGACCCTATTTTATAAGTAAAAATAAACGGAATATGAGAATAATAAGACTTTCTAGACCTTATTATTGCTTGATATTGTACTACGAACATCTTTGGGGCGATTTTACCACTTTTCTGACCGAATTAAAGTTAAACTTTCGGCTTTTCTTCAATTTGCCACCCACTTTTATGGGGTTTTGGTTAAAATCATACCCATGTTTAGAGAATTTCAGGGCCAAAAACCCACCCATATGGGCGGCACGTATCCGTACCCAAATTATACTAAGTACCCCCCCGGCATTTTGCTGGGAGCCCGGAAGCTCCTATCTTTGACATATCCTAAATTCAAGGACACAAAATTTGAACACCCTTAAATGGCATACAAGTTCAAGCCTAGACTTTCCACATGAGTGGTAGTTATCGCTATTGAATTGAATTGCTGGACGCTCAAACTACACTGAAGCGAACAACAACAAAAAACATCAATTCAATTCAGTGTGAGCGAAAGTTAGGGACATGGGACAAGTCTAGTTCAAGTCCTGCAAATTAGGCTGTTGCAGAATCGCAGATGAAAAAATACACACTCCAAGTCTGCGAAGTAAACCAGAGCCGAATTTGTTTAAAACAAATGCACGATTTGATAAAAAATCTGTCGTATTTTTGTTTCATTTCTGTATGTTAAATGATTTTACCTAGGTTTCCAAAATCTTCAAGCCAAAAAGATGAAGATATTCCATCTGCTAATTTTGATTATGAAAAGGTGAGGATTTTATTACTGCTTATGTTATTAGTTGTTTTTTTTTTCAGTAAGCATACGACATGTACCCGATTTCTCTTGGTGAGAACGATTTCACTTTCTTGCCCGAATTTTTACTTTTTCTTGCCTCTGATTTGTTAGCTATGGAGAAATTTAAAGATCAGCCGAGAAGATTTGGACTTATGGACCGAAAATCTAAGGAAGGTAAGATTACGAAAATATCTCTAACTGTTCTCAATCAAACTCAGTTGAGGAAGAGGAGGCTTGGAGGCTGGGGGGGATGGTGGAGCCGAGAATGGTCAGGGGTGGCGCATGATGGATTGCTGCTTTGAATCTCGTCGAGATTTCTTGACGTAAGCCTGAGTCTAGTTCAACTGTTTAAATCATTTCGACATCAGAAAGTGAGTACGCAGGGTATTCATTCTGAATAAGATGTTAGTAATATAATAATGATTATAATAACCGTAAATGACTGATTTAACGCCCTCTCCCGAACGAACGCCGCTCTCGAATAAACACCGATGAATGCCCAGGGCTATAGGGTAAAATTAAATTAACGCCCATAGGTGTTCCCATGAATGTCTTGAATTTGTCAGGTTCGAGTCCCATTTTTGTGGTATGCCACTTGTTGAAAAATCTCTCCTTGTGTACGCCATTCATGAAAAATATTACACTAGTATACTGGAGTATTTGAGGTTTAGAGTGATTTTGATATGAAATTTTGATATTCGAGTGGTTTAGGCCTATACAAGAAAAAGTCAAAGAAAAATAGAATATTCGCTAAATAATAATTTCGTAGTTGAAAATTATGACCGACCGGATAATTGGAGTCCGGAAAGAAGAATAAATACCACATTTTTTAAATGAACAGCCGGTGCGTTTAACGGTTATTTCTCCGATTTCACAGTTTAGTTTTGTAATCACTTCTTTCAATTCTTCTTCTTTAGTGGCTTGCTGAAACAATAATTGAAAAGATAGTAGCTGAGATATCAAGCATTAACGATACTCTAATACAAAATGGATGTTCAGAATTACAAATTGGTGGTAAGTTTTTATTAAAGTCTATCGTAAAACTAGACTTACACATTTTTTTGTAAGAAAAATTTTATAAGAACATAAGCCTCGATTTTGCCGATTTCGCAAAACTCGGCAGTATCACTGATCGACCAAAAAAGCCTCACAGAAGTCAAGAAAGATGTCAATCCATTCAAGATGCCAGCAGATCACGATATTTCCACTCTTCGTGATAAGGACAAACAAAAAAAAAAAGAAAGAAAGAGAGACGCAACGAGAGCTGAAAGTCCATCAAAAGACTACTTATAAGTCAATTCATTAAACCGGCGGGAGACATGGAGGATGATCTCAGCTCGGTGATGGAAGCTGAGAAAGACAAAGATGGTGTATGGACTGTCAAGGAAGATCCACAGTTTGTGCTGACGACGACCAGGGATAGAAATATCGAGAAAGAGAATTTGGCAGAGTTTATCGCAAAGAAACGAGAGATGTTCCTCGTTCAGTATTCGTTAGTGGTAAAGCGAGATGAGATGAGGAAGCTTGAAGAAATTGCCCAAGCGGAGGAGAAGAAGTAAGAAATGGCAGAGCAGTATAAAATAAGAAAACGAGCCTTGATTTTGCGCGGATTTTAAGAACAAAGTAAGAACAAGCTGGTGCTGGCCTTTTCATAAGCATTTTGAATATCGGCTGAATATGAAAGTAAGGCAGTCGGACTGCATGTAAAAAGCAAGCGAACAGTAAAATAGACAAGCATGCTGCATTTTTACACAAACTTAGTACTACTCCATACATTCACTGAAAAATACTACTCTCTAAGTAACCGAGGAATTAAGAACAGATTAAGAACTTTTCACGCTCAAAAAGGTAAAAACTTAAGAACAGCCAGCCTCGATTAAAATTTCCTGGTTCTTATAAATAAAAGAGTGTAATGTAGCTAAATGTCATTTTATAGACACTCTGATACTGGTAGCTACTTTTAAGAGCATATTTTTTGGTAACCTTCTGTTTTTGGCAGACTCTCCGAATTTTGAAAACTGTAGACTTAGCAGGGCAAAGTTTCTTTCACCAAAAAACACGGCAACCAAAAATCGTAGGCAAATCGAACAAGGCTTCCGTTTCCTTGGCTGCCACACTTGTGAAATTGTTTTGAGCATGTGCCATTAATGAGGGATGCCGATAATTTCTTAAGGGCATCCCGTTTTCACGCTGGCGAATCTATAATCACTACTGTGGTGGATAATCACTACTGTGGTGGTACTATTTGCGTACTTTGGTGGTAGTTTCTGCGTACTGTGGTGGATAATCACTACTTGTGGTGGTTTACTATGCTTGCGGTGGTGGCAGTTTTGGCTTACTGTTGTGGATAATCACTACTTGTGGTGGTTTACTATGCTTGCGGTGGTGGCAGTTTTGGCGTACTGTGGTGGATAATCACTACTTGTGGTGGTTTACTATGCTTGCGGTGGTGGCAGTTTTGGCGTACTGTGATGGATTTTGTGGTTTTTTCTTGCTTGATCTATAGAGTTTTGCTATGATTTCGTATTCACCACATAAAGCATTATAACCCACCACAAGTAGTGATTATCCACCACAGTACGCAAATAATACCACCACAGTACGCAAATAATACCACCACAGTAGTGATTATCCACCACAGTACTCCAAAACTGCCACCACCGCAAGCATAGTAAACCACCACAAGTAGTGATTATCCACCACAGTACGCAGAAACTACCACCACAGTACGCAAATAGTACCACCACAGTAGTGATTATCCACCACAGTAGTGATTATAGATTCGCTAGCGTGGTTTTTAACATGAACAACTTCAGAACGAGATTCCTTGCGAAGTCTGCGAAACCTTCCAGCTTCGGCAGCAGAAGATTTTGGAGAACTGCGAAACCTGCCGTTTTCAAGACTGTACCAAAAAAATACGTTTTGACGTCTGCCGAAAAGAGTAGGCGTCTGCTGAAAAAAAAGTGTAACTAAAAAATACACCTTAAGATAAACAAAAATAGATGGTCGAAACCAGGACTTCCTGAGAATACACCTTTTCAACTAAGAGCCTCGTTTCAAAAATTTACGAAAATTTGTTCGTACAAAAATTTTGACCCAAAATTCAGACTGAGCACCTTCATTTTAGTGTAGAGGGAAATTTTTACATCTCTAATCCTTGCGATGTTGATTTTATAGCGATTAAAAGTTTGAAAATTTATAAAGAATTTGACCGTGAAAATCGCTTGGGGTGAAATTTTACACCCTCAGTCATTTTTCACGGTCAAGTCCCTTACAAATTTTCAAACTTTTTATCGCTTTTAAATCAACATTGTAATGTCTAGAGTCGTAAAAATTTGCCTCAACCCTAAAACGAAGGTGCTGAATTTGAATCTGAAGTCGAAATGTTTCTGTGAGGCAATTTTCAAATTATTTGAAAACGAGGCCCTTAGTTGAAAAGGTGTATATAGACTGTTGACGGTACAAAATAGTTCACTATGGCTAGGAATAGCGAAAGCATATAAGACAGTATCAAAGCTTTCTGATACAATATCTAACTTCTTGAGAACGAAGTTGCACAAAATAGGCCAGTTTTTCCAATGGTTTTTCTGCGAGAGTTGCTTAGCCACAGTTGCAACTGTGGGAATATGTTTTCCATACGAGTGGCAAGCAACGACCCATACAGGTTTCTGGATAGGAAATTACTCACTTGCCCCGTTAGAAATGGCAAATCCAAGCTCAATTGCTGAAAATGACAACAAATCTTTAACTGTTTAAAAGGCAACTAAGAAAACCTCGGGGTTCGTAGGACCTTTGTTGTTCATTTAAGTTATTGTAAATAAGGTCTCATCTTGGCAAGTTAAGAAATACATAAGCAACTTTTACTAGAATAATGATGTGAATGACAAAAACTTTATAAACTTTTCCGTGAATTAGGAACCTAAGCTTATTAAAGATAACGAGTGTACGCTTTGTTCTCGACGATGCTCTTTCAATAACGCTGTTACACGTTTCTTTTATAAGAAACCGGTTTATAAGAAACCTAGAACTAGGCACCCCAAAAGTTGAGAAACTTTTAGAACTAGGAGGAAGGAGTTAAGAAACTTAAAAAATTTTTCTGTCAGTTTTCCAACATACTGATTTCACATTTGTGGACGTAGTAATCAATTCTCAAGCATTTCCGTGCGATTTCTCGCACCGGCATGGCTAATCTTTTGTAATACAATAATATTAATAATTTGCTTGCTATATTCACGTTTTATTATCGTTTTTACTGCAATTTATTTCCATTAAGTTAAGAAAATGTTAAGAAACTTTTAGAACTAAAATTGGGCCAAAAATTAAGAAACTTTTATAACTAGGCCCCGAGCCAGGTTTCTTATAAAAAAAACGTGTACCGTTGGGTAACATACACCGCAGGTAGAACAAATTTGGAAAAGCTCAAAAAAATGCTGATTGTTTCTTGGGTTCAAAATGTGTCTAAACCATTCCTTTAAAATCCATGTTAATTTTGTTTTAGGCCTAAGCTTGAATTCTCTGCGAAGCGTAGCAGTTACAAAAGCACAACTCCTGCCGTCTTTAAAGTCGTTGATACCATATCTTGATGTCACTGTCAACCAAGAATATCTAGTCAGTCGTTTGAAAGGTAAGTCAAGTTCTTAAAGCCTATCGAGATGTACCGTGAATCCTCATTAGCAACATAGTTATGTTTGCAAAAACGAGTTTTTTGGTGGAGCCTTATTGGGGGGGGGGGGCTTATTTTAACATAGTTCCAGTTTGTTTTCAACAGAATAGCAGAAAGAGAAAAGATAACTTATGTTGATCCTCTAATCAATATCATCTGCTTGCCAACAGCCAATGGCTGATTACACTTATTTTTAATACGCAACTTGACTTTTGTCCAGCCCTCAAAGTTGCTTAAAATTGTAGACATTTCAGCCCTCAAAGTTGCTTAAAAGTTGCTTAAAACAAACAATTTCCTAACAACAAGAAAGCTTATAAGCTTGGTTGTTTGACTTCTTAGTTGCTTACAGAAATGAATTGAGCCCTCAAGTTGCTTAATGTTAAGGTCAGTTCAGTCCTAGTTGCTTATTGAGTGGTTGCTTATTAAAAAAAAGTGTATTTGTTGAATTTATAGTAAAACTTGTCAGCACTAGCATTTTCAGTGTTTTAATTAGTTGAAAGATGCATTATAGGCATTGTTCTGTGATTATAGGTAAATACAAATTCATAAGACCTTCGGATAATTTCCCCATGGGACTTTTTTCGAGAGGGGGAGGCTTATTGAATTCTGAAGTGGGGGCGTATTCGGGTAGGGGACTTATTCGAGGATTTACGGTATGCCCCAATAGGGATAGAAAGTTATAGGAATCATGGTCATACATGTGGTAAAGACAGAACAGCCAATAATTGAAACGTTGATGTAACTTGCATTCTTTTGTAGAATTGTCAACCGGGGGTTGTCTACGGCTTTACAAATGGGATTCTGGAGGAAGCTTCAAAGGCAAAGCTTGGGATCAAGAACTACCAACTGATGCTCAGGTATGACATAATCCCCCTGACGGTTCGTAAAGCCCATTTGTAAACAACGTGAAAGTATTATTGCCAGGAGGTTGTGTGTCGGTGTATTATGACTCGCCCGGTCAAGTATTTTAACTTTAACTCTGGCTGATGAAGGCTCACTACACACTTTTTTTTATAAGAATACAGTCTATAAGAATATTCAGGATCAAAATTGCCAAAGAACAATGGAAATTTAAGAATAACAATGGAAAAGTTCAAGCCTTGGCAAAAATTAGGATATTCATATAAAAAAAAGTGTGTAACTCGATACACTGATGCCATGCCATATGGACCAATGAAAGTGAGGCAGATACAATTAATATTGTTGAGTCAGACCATGTTATGCAATTCTAAATTATAAGAAACTCAAACTGTTGCTTAATGCGAAGTTTCCAGAGCAAGATATCCACTAATGAACTCCTTTGCGCGAAGAGCTTCCGCTGCGCAAAGTGTAAGTCATTTCTACATTTGATCATCAGCTATAACTAAGAAAGTGCAGTCCTGCTGTGAAATGTAGCCACGGAAACTTCCCCTTCGCGCAAAGAATGATTCAGATGACGATATCATATTTCACCTCCCCCCTGTACTGAATATCCCCCATCGCACTCCACGATATCCTCCCCACCGTACTGCACAACCGCCACCGCACTACAAGATGCATCCCCACGGCAATCATGGTATCGCCCACCGTACTGAAAGTACCTTATCAAAGAAGCCTGGGCCGGGTGCGACATTTTCTGGAAAATGGTAGACATTTCCAGGAAGGGAACCCTTTCCGTGTGCAACGACTGGAGTAACGGTCGTTTTAGGAGAGATAGTTTAGCAAATTTTGCTTCAAACTCACGAATAATGGAAGAAACAGAGAATGAAGGCATCTGCAACAATAAATGTTGACAATTTGTGCAGAAATTCAGGAAACAAGAAACAAGCAACTCACAAACAGGAAAATACTTCATTAAATGTTTCCTTGAGCTGATAAGTTGGTTTTTGAAACCTTTCACTTTTATTCGAATTAAACGTGAATTTGAAGCAAAATTTGATGCACAACATCTCCTGAAACGACCGTACTTCCAGTTGTTGCACGCGGAGAGGGTTCCCTTACTGGAAGTGTCTACCATTTTCCAGAAAAATGTCGTGCCCGAACCAGGCCTCTTTGAAAAAGTGTTTTAGAGCTGTTGGTGTGCTTTGATTGGCTAGGGCAGATGTCTATTCAAATCAGTTGGCGGTATTTTAATTTCGTCTTATTTTCGTTTTAGATTGTTGCCCATCTCTTTTGTACATACATGGATACTCATCTGCCTTCTAATCCAAGATATCCGGATGGTAATTGTTTCAGTGGGTTGCATTTCTTAAAACCACCCAGTAAACCAAGTAAGTCAATCTCTTTTGAGTCAGTATTTTTATTCTTAATCCAGGGCATCTTTTAAGAATATTTCACCCTCGCCGTATGGATGGCTGAATAAAGCAAAGCCAACATTCTTAAACGCAAGGCGAATTTTTTTAATGATGGTTAAATGTTCAATTTAAGCAACGTTAGTGGTGAAAGAAACTGTTATTATTATGATAAGAAGTAGGCAGAGGGCCTTGCGATGTTTTTCTTCTCTAATTCCCTTGTTTTTCGGTAAAGGCATAACGCTGGATGCCTCCCAGGTCAACGGACGTTAGGAGATGAGTAAGGCTATTTTTGAGTTTATGAATTCTTGATTATTTGATTTTGCAATCGACCATTTTGTAGGTGTACCGGCCGAAATTCGCATTGCAAATCGGAATCACCGACCGTAAATTTGGTTCCTAGCTCATGCAACAAAGGCTGGTATGCTGACCGGCCAGTTTCTTGAGAATACATTAATCAGGAAATTTCAGCCTCATTTTTTGAAAAATTACGGCACTCCAGCCTTCTCTCAGACCAAAGGTTCCTCTCTGTGGTCATGGGGTGAAATGTAAAGTCGACTGAGTTACCCTAGGCTAGTAGTAAATTCAAAAACGGCAACTTTACTTTTACTTTATTTGGGAAGCAAATATATTTTTCTCCATTGCTTGGAGTTTTCTTATAGAGAAGGAATATTGTTATAGAATATTGTCATATAGTTAGTCTTTCCCACACTATAGCGTGAGCTGGCGGCAAATTAGAAATATACGATATATCTGTAGCAGGAATTAATTTCTAATTTTGATTAGACTTCTATCTTTCATTTAAGGCGACCGGAAAAGTGACATTTGCATAATGCAGACTCGCACCCATCCTCCCCATTTCAAAGTGATCAAAGAAGATGAAACTCATGACATACCTATGGTAAGATACTTATCAACCCTCCTGATTTATTCAAATTTGCTACAAAAATTAATAGCAATTGTACCTTAAGACGGGGTGGATGTGCCATCGTTTGTTATTTTATTTTTCAGCGGCAGATTTTCATTTGCCTTACCCCCTGGACTAACCTTATACTATGTTGGAAATACTATTGCTGATGTATTTTAACAGTGTGTTGAAGCCAAGTATTTCTTCACGGGTTCTCTGTCTGTGCGTCAAAAGTTGCAAAAGGTTAAGCAGGATAGACATTGTGCAAGCAAACGAATATGTACATGCAGGCACGCGTTTGAAGGCCTTGGCCAAGCGATCAAACATTGTTTTTCAAACATTTGCAATTTGCTTTTGAAGTAAATGTTTTAACGTTTGGCCACATCGCAAAACATTGCTCGTCAAACATTTTTTGCTTTTGTCAAAAAAAAGTTTTTGATTTTTTAAAAAATATCTCGCAAGCTTATTTTTGCTTGTAAGGCAATCTTTTGTGACGTGGCCAAATGCTAGAAACATTGCTTGACAACCAAAATTCAATTGTTTGACAAACAATTTTTCATCGTTTGATGAGGACTCAAACTGTGCTTTTTTCACATAATGTTGATCCAGCTACTAACGAAGTTGCTTTTCTGCAATTTTTTGTTTGCTGTCATCTTGCTTTGTACTCAGTTTTGAAACCGGAAATAAACTAAACCAAACATTTTTGTCTTAAAAGCCCCTGCCCCCCCCTGTTCAAAGTTTTTAAAAATTGTTTTCCATGTTTGTTGTACACGTATTTTTTGACTTCTTAAAATTGTTGGGCAACATTTGGCTTGTGTTGAAAGGCGTCTAATGATTTTTCAAATGGGCTAATAATTGTTCAGCAACCTAAATGTTTCTTTCTGGTGTTTCCTGAAATGCGGCCTTTCTGACGATATTATTGTGAAAAGAGCGGCCATTTCTAGTTTATGTTTTAGCAATGAGAGCCGAGTTGAGCCAGGAAAGTTAGGCCGAGATGGTATCGCTAGTTGGCCACGTTGTAAAGAGGCTTGATGGGCCAACTTGACTAAGGGCGTATTTTTTGGCAACCTCCTGATTTTAGCAGACCTTCCTAATTCTGAAAACGGTAGACTTGGCAGGAAAAATTTTCCTGAACCAAAAAAACACAGCTGACGAAAACGGTAGGCTAATCAGTATAAACTCCAACTAAACCATTCATTTTAAAGCGTGAACGAGCTTCCTTGCAATGTCTGCGAAACCTTCCAGCTTTGGGGACAGAAGATTTTGGAGGCCTACCAAACCTGCCGTTTTCAGAAGACGGTACCAAAAAATACGTTCCGACGTCTACCGAAAAGAGAAGGCGTCTGCTGAAAACAGAATGTGACCAAAAAAATACGCCCCTAAGGATCGTCTTGTCCTGTAGCATGTCATATGGCCATACTCTTTAGGAGCTTTTCCTTTTAATTGAATTCTAAATTTTGTGCCATGAAAACCGTGGTTCGAACTCTGAATTTGACAACAAAGCAATGGTGCCTCAAGGGTATGACCATGTGACCTGAAATGGGTGTAAAAAACGTTAGCCGATTTGGTCTATTGGTTAAGAAATTGACTTTCGGCCAACACATCGCTCCCAAGGATACTGCATAAGATAACTATGGAGAGAGGAAGATGAAAGTAGAAAAAACTGAGCAAAGATAAGAATAAGAAGACTAAGACAGTAGAAGGGAAGGGAGGTAAAAATCAAGATCTAACGCAAGAATAATTGAACATCTTTATTCTACTACTACTGTTTACAATTCCAAGGATGTGCTAGGCAATCAACCCAGCAAGCACACGCCTTGTTCTTCAAATCCTTCCTGACCGAGTATGCGCGCGCAGCCCTTCGTCGTATTGACTACGGTAAAATTATAATTTCACCGCAATATTACTGCATCGATCTTAAAAATCAAGCCGGGCGTCAATACAAGAAATCAGGAAAGGACGTGACACAAATGACTACAGCCTGAATATTGTCATTTTCTTGTAGGGTCGCCATAACCTGTTTGCAGCCATTTCGATATTTCTCTACCTTGTCAAAATCAAGTATCATGGAATGCTAGAGTAAGTTTGATAATATCTTACTGTTTGATGATAATTTTAACGATAACAGGAAGCTAATATGAAAAATTTCACCAGCCGCCCCATTCTCGAATTCAACGCCTTTGATCTTATTTGAGCTCATCAGGGAATCGAACCAGGGTCTGCCGAGTCCCGGACGATTGTCTGCGAGAGACGTGTGCTTATCATACCACCTAGACGAGGTCTTTTGCGTGATAGACACATGCGCTTATCACAGCACCTCCGGAGCTGCACTGACTGACCAGGGTCGTCTAAGCCCCAGACGAGGTCTCTTGCGTGACAGACACATGTGCTATCACACCACCACCGGAGCTGCACTGACTGACCAGGGTCTGCTAAGCCTCGGACGGGGACTCTCGCACGAGAGATGCACACGTGCTTATCACATCACCACCGATTGAGACTGACCAGGGCCTGCTAAGCCCCAGACGAGGTCTCTTGCGTGACAGACACATGCGCTTATCACAGCACCTCCGGAGCTGCACTGACTGACCAGGGTCTGCTAAGCCTCGGACGAGGACTCTCGCACGAGAGATGCACACATGCTTATCACATCACCACCGATTGAGACTGACCAGGGCCTGCTAAGCCACAGACGAGGTCTCTTGCGTGACAGACACATGTGCTATCACACCACCACCGGAGCTGCACTGACTGACCAGGGTCTGCTAAGCCTCGGACGAGGACTCTCGCACGTGTGAGGAGCTCCCTTTTTGATTATACCTCGTTTTCATGAAGAGAACTAGCGTGCTTTTGGAAGACGATTTTTGGAGAAATGGTTAGAGAGTTTTTGTGGACTTTGTTGAAAGATATTTTCGTCGAGCTGTAATATTCTTAGTATATGTTTATTTAAAGAAAAGATATTGGAAAACGTATCTGAAGTGTTTAATCTTTGGCGAACCTCATTACATTTTGGCGACCCTGCCAGGACCCACATTTCAGGACGGACTGAAAAAGCTGTAATTTGGATTTAGGCCGTCATGGCTCAAGAAGGAGAAGATGCCGCTGAGGTTGAAGCTGAGAATGCTGTTGGAGCTCATGGATTCTCACCCACTAGTTTGTTTCGAAAGCCCGAGAAGTACAGAATTTCTGAAGATTTTCTTCTATTTACCAGGAAGATGGAGCTGTATTTTAATGCAGTTGGAGTTCAAGGATACCCCCAGAGACAGGCTGCAATTTTGCTTAATCTCTCAGAGAATGCTTTCCGCGCCTCGGAAACCATTAGTGTCACTGTGAATAATGAACAAACCTTTACAGACTGGAAAAACAGGATGACAGCATTATTTGAAAGGAATCAAACCCCCATGGAGAGAAGGTTTTCATTTTTGAAAAGAACTCAAAACCCAGGTGAATCTGTAGATGCTTTTGCAGTTGCTCTACGCGAGCTTTCAAGTAAGTGTGTTTTTTCAGAGACTGAAATGTCTACAAGATTAGTTGATCAGTTTGTTGCTGGACTAAGGGACTCAGGCTTACAATGTAAACTTTTACAGGAACCACAAGCCTCTTTAGATGCAGCTTTGTTAGTAGCCAGAAGATTTGAAGCTGCCTCTTCTGCACAAGCTGCACTTGCCAAGAATTTATCTGATTTCAATCTTAATGCGGAAGTAAATGCTGTTGCAGCAACAAGGGCCAGACCCCCTGCTGAATGTTTTGCATGCCATGGTTTTGGACACATTGCCAAAAATTGTCCTTTTTATGGTAAAAACCCAGGTGGGACTACCATCAACAAGCCAGTTTTTGTTTGTTTTAAATGTGGCCAACAAGGTCACGTTGCAAAGTTTTGCAGATTTGATCCCAAAGGCCCTCAAAATTTTGCTGAACGTGAAATTAATTGGAGTAGATCTGATGCTAGACCACGGAATGAAGAAAAGTCTGTTTCAAAAAAGTGTTTTCTGTGTGATAATGCTGGCCATGTAGTTAGAGATTGCCCCTTAAAAATGAAATTGAAGAAGCTTTTGAGCTCTGAGACAGAGCAGAAAGATGACAAGGAAAGGCCAAACAATGCATCAACTTTGGCCACGGTGATACCCCTAGAAAATAGGAATTCGTTATTCATAACAGCCAAATTAAATGGTGTTCTATTTTCAAATTGTTTGATTGACACTGGTAGCCCTATAAATCTGATTAATAAAGAAGTTTTTGATTGCTTGCCAGAAGACAAAAAAATAGTACCCAGTGATTTAGTTGCTCAAGCTGCCAATGGATCTGTGTTGGGAATTTTGGGAAAATGTACACTTCGCCTTTCGGTTAATGAAAAGTTGTCAGATGAAACATTTTATATAGCTGAGACAATGAAAATACCAGTAATTTTAGGCCTCCAGTGGTTAAGCTGTCACAAAGCTAGCATTAATCTTGCAGAGAATAAGCTAATTGTTGATGAAGACAATTCAGTACAGTTATACACGCTAGAATTAAAACCTACAGACAGTTTACCAGTTGTTTTGGATCAAGATGTTGTTGTGCCACCAGGTCATGAAATGATAGTCCAGGGAAATCGTAATGTTTCATTTCAATCAGATTCAGTGCTTGAGCCTCAACTCAAAATGAGAGACAAAGGTATTTTCGTTGCTCGTGTTTTGGTATCTCCTAAACAAGAGGCTGTGCCCATTCAAGTTGTCAACCCAGGGCAGATCCTATCAAATTATTTAAAGGCACTGTTATTGGTAATCTGGAGATGGTTGAGCAAGATACTGTCATTATTCCCGAGGCAAAGGGGAATAACAAAGAACACCAAATAAGTAAGTTAAAAGTTGAAGGGTTAAACTCTTGTGAAACTGAAAAGTTAAAATCTTTGCTTGAGAAATTCTCTGATGTTTTCTCTGAATCTAAAAATGACATTGGCAAAACACCCAAAGTGAAGCATGTCATAAATACAGGTGATGCAAACCCTATCAAACAACAACCTAGAAGGCTACCACACATGTTGAAAGAGGTAGTAGATACCCAGGTAAAGACCATGCTAGAAAATGGAATAATTCAAGAAAGTCAGTCACCCTGGTCAAGTCCAATTGTACTTGTGAAAAAAGAAAAATGGGGATTGGCGTTTTTTGTGTAGACTTTAGAAAGCTCAATGATGTTACAGTCAAAGATGCATTTCCTATGCCTCGCATTGACCAAATGATGGACAATCTAGGTGGTCAAAAGTATTTCACAACACTTGACCTGACCTCCGGCTATTGGCAGATTGATGTGGATGACGACAGTCGTCCTAAAACAGCATTTAGTGTTCCAAGTGGTGGACATTATGAATTTAATGTTATGCCTTTTGGACTTTGCAACGCTGTTGCTACTTTTCAACGTTTAATGGGAAGTATTTTATCTGGAAAACTAGGACTCAGAGCCCAAGCATATTTGGATGATGTGCTTGTGACGGGACAAACATTTGATGAACACCTTACCCAACTGAAAGCAGTTTTACAGGCCTTCCAAGACTCTGGACTGAAGCTCAACTTTGAAAAATGTCATTTTGCCCAACAGTCAGTACAATATCTTGGATTTGTGATTGATGCTAATGGCATTAGACCATGTCCTGAGAAAGTGAAAGCAGTCCTAGCAATGGCTAGACCAACAAATGTAACAGAACTTCAAGATTCATAGGTTTGACAAGCTATTATCGAAGATTTATTTCAGGAGCAGCAGATATTCTTGCACCCTTACACAGGTTATTGCAGAAAGATATACCTTGGCAGTGGTCAGAAAGTTGCAATCAGGCATTTGAAGTGCTAAAGAAGCAGTTATCATCAGAACCACTACTATCCTTTCCAGATTTTGAGAGAGATTTTATCATCTACTGTGATGCAAGTGATGCAGGTGTCGGTGCAGTTCTTTGTCAGAAAGATGAAAATGAGCACGAGAGAGTTATTGCCTATGGTTCTAAGGGATTTACAAAGTCTGAGAAAAACTGGACGGTAACAGAAAAAGAATTGTTTGCTTTAGTTTGGGCAATGAAGTATTTTCACCCTTATGTCTATGGAAAGAAAACCCACATTTTCTCTGATCATCGAGCTTTACAGTGGGCTAGAAAGATTCGCAACCCAACAGGAAAGTTGGCAAGATGGCTTCACGCTTGAACAGTATGAGTATGAGGTTACACATAAAGCTGGTCGACTAATGGCACATGCTGATGCTTTGTCGAGAAATCCCATTATTAACAGTATCTTCATCGAACGACAGTGGAATGATGATGAACTTGTAAAGATGCAATCAGAAGATAAGGACATAAAGGAGGTTATTTCTTGGATTACAAACGAGATGAAGCCAGAAAAATGCCCTTCGGATGCTTCATCGTCACTCAAAGTTTACTATGCAACATTTGACAAGTTGGTACTCAAGAGAGGTATTCTACATAAGATATGGATTAGTCCAGAAGGAGATGAGAGATTTCAAATGGTTGTACCAGCCAAGCTACGCTTAGAGATCTTACAGCTGGCTCATGAATCAGCAGGACATATGGGCACCCAGAAAAGTTTTTCGTTATTGCAGATGGAATTTTATTGGCCTCGGTTCTACAGAGATGTTCAAGATTTTGCAAGTCTTGTCAAACTTGCCAGATAAATAAGAGTGTGCCACGCCCTAAATGGCCACTGAAGCCTGTGGAAGTTACACCTATCCCGTTTTACATGGTTGCTATTGATATTATTGGTCCTCTACAAACAACTACTCGGGGTAACAGATACATCTTGACAATGGTTGATTATTTCACAAAATTCCAAGAAGCTGTAGCTATGCCAGATCAGAAAGCAGAGACTCTATGCGAATATTAGAGGAGATATTTTCTCGTCATGGAATGCCTACAATCTTGTTGAGTGACCAAGGAAGTAACATGCAATCACATTTGTTCAAATCACTTTGCAAAGTTTTTAACATTGAGAAGAGGAGAACAACGGCATACCATCCACAATGCGACGGATTGGTGGAGAGATTCAATAAAACTCTGAAGATGCTTTTGCGTATACGTTTGAACAGAGATCGTTCAAGTCAGTGGGATGAACATTTACCTTTTGCTTTATTGACTGCAAGAACCACAAGAAACTCCTCGACAGGTTTGTCACCATTTGATATGCTGTATGCCAGATCACCAAGACTTCCTTACTCGATTCAAGAGGAAGCTCAGCCTTGTACATGGTCACCTTCTCATAGTGAACTATATTTGCAGAAATTAAAACGACGTGCTGCCAGCCTCCGCAAACAAGCTAATGATAGTTTGAAGTCCGCTCAGGCCACTCAGAAGAAGAATTATGACAAGAGAAATAGAGTTCATTCTGCAGAATCTTTCAGGGAGGGAGAGTTTGTATTATTGGAAAACCCTACTGCACGCGGTTTAGATCAGTAAATATCTTGGACCATATCAAGTTTTGCATTCAAATGGAATGAACTGTAAAATAAAATGTCAGCTATCAGGGAAAGAAAAGGTCGTGCATCATAATCGTCTAAAGCGTTTTACACCGTTACTTCAACAAGAAGAGTTTCAGGAATTACAATCAGAAGCGTCAGACATCGAGAATTTAATGAGTGATTCAGAATCGGATTCAGAGTTGGATTTAGAGTTGGAAGATCATTTACAACAAGCAAGGTTTCAACAAGAACCTTTAAGAAACAACCAGGATGGAGCACGACATAGAAACAGAGAGCAGTTGTTACCATTAAGAAGAAGCGAGAGAGTGAGGCGGGCGCCGGAATTTTACGGTGATCCGATCCCGTTTGAGTGACATTGTTTTTTTTTTTATTGTATCACGAGAAAGGACTCAACAAAAACCGCTAAGCTTTTCTTTATTTTGCTGTAATATTATTTTCTTGTAAATATTATTTTGCTGTTGCTGTTGCTGTTTTGTTCCACCGAATTTTGCTGGACTTAGGGGGGAGGAATGTGAGGAGCTCCCTTTTTGATTATACCTCGTTTTCATGAAGAGAACTAGCGTGCTTTTGGAAGACGATTTTTGGAGAAATGGTTAGAGAGTTTTTGTGGACTTTGTTGAAAGATATTTTCGTCGAGCTGTAATATTCTTAGTATATGTTTATTTAAAGAAAAGATATTGGAAAACGTATCTGAAGTGTTTAATCTTTGGCGAACCTCATTACACACGAGAGATGCACACATGCTTATCACATCACCACCGATTGAGACTGACCAGGGCATGCTAAGCCCCAGACGAGGTCTCTTGCGTGACAGACACATGTGCTATCACACCACCACCGGAGCTGCACTGACTGACCAGGGTCTGCTAAGCCTCGGACGAGGACTCTCGCACGAGAGATGCACACATGCTTATCACATCACCACCGATTGAGACTGACCAGGGCATGCTAAGCCCCAGACGAGGTCTCTTGCGTGACAGACACATGTGCTATCACACCACCACCGGAGCTGCACTGACTGACCAGGGTCTGCTAAGCCTCGGACGAGGACTCTCGCACGAGAGATGCACACGTGCTTATCACATCACCACCGATTGAGACTGACCAGGGCCTGCTAAGTCCCAGACGAGGTCTCTTGCGTGACAGACACATGTGCTTATCACACCACCACCGGAGCTGCACTGACTGACCAGGGTCGTCTAAGCCCCAGACGAGGTCTCTTGCGTGACAGACACATGTGCTTATCACACCACCACCAGAGCTGAGCTGACTGACTAGGGTCTGCATAGCCCCGGACGAGGACCCTCGCATAAGTGATGCACACGTTCTTATCACATCACCACCTTAGGAGACTGACCAGGGCCTGCTAAGTGTAGGAGCTGAGCTGACTGGTGTGTAACTGCGTGCCTAGAGTTCGATATCCAATAGTGAAGTTCTGCTGGTGATTTGCATATTTTATTTGTTGTAGACGTGTGAACCTTGGTATGTCTGGTATAAACATTCTGTGGATTTTGAACAAGGTATGAAGCCATGATGTTGTAACAACTATGAATCCAGGGATTTGTTGCAAATACCCTTGGTACTTGCTGTAACGATGTAACTGTCGTCTACTTACTGTAGTGTGAGTAGTTGTTGTTGTTGACATCAGGAAAACGATTTCCTCGCAATTCTCTGAATTTCCCTAATGACATGAGATGCCCGCTTTTTTGTTATTATATTTTGTTTGAATGTTCTCTATGAAAACCTAACTGACTAACTCGCTGACTGACTGACTGACTGACTGACTGACTGAGTGGCTGACTGACTGACTGACTGACTGACTGACTGACTGACTGACTGACTGACTGACTGACTGACTGACTGACTGACTGACTGACTGACTGACTGACTGACTGACTGACTGACTGACTGACTGACTGACTGACTGACTGGCTGACCGACTTGCTGACAGACTGATTGACTGGCTGACTGGCTTACTAAATGTGTAGATAGGTAGATAACTGACTCTCGAACTAGCTAACTAAATTACAGACTAACAAACTAATTAATTAGCTAACTAACTACCCAGATGACTAACAAACTGACTCACTTACTAACTCACTACCTCAGTAGTCAGTTAACGAACTAACAAATACTACTAACATTAACTAGGTAAACAAATACTTAAGGAACCAGGGTTTATTAAATTATTTGTTGTTAAATTTTGGCTAAAATAAAGGCTAGTGTTATTATGAAATAGATCTTTAGAGAATATCCTCTTCCGCGCGGCAAGCTCCCCGCGATTTCCCTTGTTCCCGTTTTTTTAATAATAACAACTTTTATAAGAAAGATCAAACTGAAATTGTGTCAAAATTCTTAGCTATGTCCGAAACTAAACTAGTTGGGGAAAATACAAGCAAATTTCACCAGAGTGAAAACGGACCGTGTGTTGTTTTAAAATAGCGTATCTGAACTTAACCATCTTATCTATAAAACATATCATTGCCTGCCAAAACAAGCGATTCAGTGATATCATGTATTTTTAAGTGTTAGGATTTAAGTTGTATCTGCTTTTATTGGATCATATTAAACCACCTTGAATCGGATCTTCTTTATAAGCATTCATTCGTTCTTACTATGGTTTTTTTAAATAGATTCTGTAGCAACAGCCGCTTGATAACATTGAAACCATGGCAGTAACAAGAAAACCCTGAGAGGGGTGGAAAACACCCCCGGTAGGATTGGGGTTTTCATCCGTGGTATAAAGTATTAATAAGTTATTTTTGATTAAAAATTCGCTGTTGCTTTTCATTAAGGGTGTGGCCCGTAACCACGAACCTCTCTGATTGGCTCAGAAGCTTTTGCATTCAATAGTCCGTTTTACTAAAATACATAAGACAAAGTTCCAACGCTAAGGTTCAGATGCATCCTCGGACGTGGAGAAATCGGTTGCACGAAGTTTTCATAACAGAAGTCGTCTGATAAAATGAAGATGAGAGTTCTATTTCTTGTGCTCGCATTCTTTACAAATAATGCTCTGCAGCAGTATTGCAATGTCAATACAAAAGAGCATTTTTATCGCAAGATAACCAAGAACAGCGATGAAGAAAACAACGCCCACGATGAACCAACACTCGGCCCCGAATTCTTCGACTGTGGAGTTAAAGATTCTTGCACACATGTTGTCAAGTATAAAGACACCAATGCTTATCAGATACTGCATGGTGAAGCAGAGTTGAAGAGCATAAAACAACCAATCATCGCATGGGAAAAACAATGTAAGCCTTAAGATTTTTTTAAGATTATGGTCTCTGTGGCGCTGTGGTTAGCGTGCTAGGCTCACAACCAGAATGTTGTGGGTTCGAGCCACGATATTTCCACTTGTGGTTGCAGACATAACAACCTTGGGCAAGTTGTTAACACAAATGTGCCTCTCTCTACCCAGGTGTATAAATGGGCACCTGGTCGGTAGTTACTCTGTTGAGCGCCGTGTGTGGCTGCACCCTGCTATATGCTATATGCATCCAGACCAGGGATAAAGTGTAAAGTCGACTGAGTAGCTCTAGGCTAGTAGTAGACTCAAAACGGCAACCTAAATCTAACTTTACAAGATTAGAGATCAGGGTTTTTCATCCATAACTCGTCTGGCATTATGGTTAGTGAAAGTGGATGTAGGATCTGTAGCGTAGTTGTCTTATCTATCTACATCATGGGGTGCGCTAGTTGCACAAGGTCGCCTTCACCCCCCTGCCTTCCACGCTGGATATAGTACTGAATATTCTCTCTTCATTTGAATTTCAGTTGACAATGCACAACAGTGGGTTGTGATCCAAAGAAGAGTCGATGCGACAGTCAGTTTCGAGCGCAACTGGGCAGATTATAAAGCAAGTTTTGGTGACCCTTCTGGAAATTTTTGGATTGGATTGGACAAACTGCATTGTTTGGCTGGTCCTGGTAAAGGAGCCATTTTGAATATAAAAATGAAACATCGATCTTATCCAGATAAGCTGTTTTATGCAGCTTATACACTGTTTGAGATTGGTAACGAGGCTGATGGATATCGACTGAACATCAGTGGATATTGTGGAAATGCTGCCGATTCCTTTGCATATCAAAATGGAATGATGTTCTCAACACATGACAGAGATAATGATCGTACCTTCGGCAACTGTGCCTTGTCATGGAGAGGAGGATGGTGGTACAAAGATTGTTATAGGGCAAATCTGAATAATTTGTATCCTGACAACAGTCAAAGTGGTCCTGCGTACATGACTTGGTATGCTATCGATAAGTCTTTTGGCAGTATAATGAAATCTGAGATGAAGATTCAAGTCACCGAGAAATCTAGCAACTGTTAATCAGCATACTTTAAAATCACTATATAAAGTTCATGTTAGAATTAGAAAATGGGATACATCCCTGTCCGAAGATCTGCACTGTTGTTAGCAACTGTTAATTTACTATTGGCAAATCACGTACACTTTTTTAAAAAAGCAATGTGACTCAAAGTTGTTTAAATAGCTGAGATTTCAGCCCACAGTTACTTATGGTTAACTAAAAAAATCTTATCAGTTAGCACTAAGCACTTCTGGTTATAAAAATGGCCGATTTCGGTACTTTTACTGCTAACAGCTATCTAGTTCAAATTAGCAAGGTTTTCATTGATGTATAAACAAAACGATTTAAACTAAAGAAGATTAATAAAACAACTATAGAAAAAAAACAAAAGTCTACTTTACTGACTGCTTGCGAGGCGAATAGGAAATATGAAGCTTGAGGCAGAAGCACAGCGACGCAAAACATAGACAACTATGACCCCATGTAATGTCTGTACAGCACGGTGGGGGATGTGCAGTACGGTGGCGGATGTTCAGTACGATGGGGGGATATCATGATTGCCGTGAGAAGGTGTCTTGAAGTATGGTGGCAGATGTGAAGAACGGTGGGGGTAACATCATGATGGCCGAGGCGGATATTCAGTACGGTGGGGGGATACCATGATGACTGTGTGATACAAAAATGATGATAAAAAGCACAATTGTTGAAAAGGGATTCAGTACCATAAAGAAACAGGCTTTATCTGTTCCAAAAAGTCTTTTTTCTTTTAATATCGTGAATGTTAAACATTGGGATGTTCAAAGTGTTTTGGTCGGCGCAACATTTTTCTGGAAAATGGTAGACATGTTTAAAATGGGAATCCCCTCAACAACCCTTAATCTCTGCAACTGCAGTCGTTCCAGGGGAGAAAGTGCAGCAAATTTTGCTTAACATTCATGTTTAGTGGGAGTTAAGGTGAAAGAAACGATTCAAGTCCCAGTTTATCTGTTCTAAGAGGCTTGTTATCAAGTATTTTCTATTTTGTCAGTTACTTGCATCTTGTTTCCTGAGTTTTTACAGATATTTGTAACATTTGATGGCACAGTTTCCTTTCTTCCCTTAGTCTTCCATTACACGTTTTCTCTTTATAAGGAAAACCTTTTGTCTGAGTTGAGGCTGGAGTTCCTTAGTTTTTCAACAAAATGAGGCTGAAATTCCTTATACTGTTCCTTGTCGTGGGATATGTATAAATACTAATTTTCACAGCAAATTCATAGAAACTATTCTTCATTTCTAACTTTAAGTATTAATGGAGCCTTTTGGGGAAGAACGATGGGAAATATATTGTACTTCTGTTCCTTTTTCGTACAAACCGTCTTGTTCTTTAAAAAAGAGTTTCTTAGTTTTTCATCCGAGCCTCGACAGTTCCTTAAAGTTCCTTAATTTTTTGGGAATTTTTCTGCCTCGAGTTCCTTATAAAGGTGTTCCTTATAAATAAAACGTGTATTCATGAACAAAAAGTAAAATCTGTTGCACTACCTCTCGTAAAGCGGCTGCAATCTAAATCGTTGCACGTGAGGATTCCCTTACTCATTAAATCTACCATTTTCCAGAAAAATGTCTCGCCGACCCAGACCTCTTTGATGAAAATGTCAATTATATCCGTTTTTAAACAATTTTTAAATAACCACTGGTATGGCTATTCTCTCTGAGCATTCATTTATTTGATTAATTTACTTTACAACCTGATTTACTTCATTAAAAGTTATCTAATGCATCAATTGCATGTATCTTGCGATTCATAACTTGGTATATCATAATAACATCTTTTCTTGGCTCTACATATTGCACCTGAATACTCGAACCAGTTCTAACTTTTAATGTTTGTATGGTCTCTCTGATTGGTTCTTCTTAATCCATGGTATAAAGTGTAAATGCCTTATGGCTTATTCTAAATTAAAAAACCCGTTTGATTAGCTACAATGTTTTGTTACTTTTCATAATGGGTGTGGGCCACAACCAGGAACTTCTCTGATTGGTTCTGAAGCCTTTTCTCATTCAATAGCCCGTTTTAGTGAAATAGCTACAAAAGAGAAAGTTCCAACGCTATAGTTTAGTTGCATCCTAGGAGGTGAACAAATCGGTTGCCGGAAGCTTTCATAACAGAAGTCGTCTGAAAGTGTAAAGATGAGGGCTCTATTTCTTGTGCTCGCATTCTTTACAAATCTTGCTCTGCAGCAGTATTGCAATGTCAATACAAAAGGGCATTTTTATCGCAAGATAACCAAGAACAGCGATGAAGAAAACAACGCCCATGATGAACCAACACTCGGCCCCGAATTCTTTGACTGTGGAGTGAAAGATTCCTGCACACATGTGGTCAAGTTTAAAGATACCAATGCTTATCAAATCGTGCATGGTGAAGCTGAGTTGCAGAGCATAAAACGACCAATCATTGCTTGGGAAAAACAAGGTTAAGGTTCAAAGTTTTATTTCGAATCAGCCTTTTATCTTTAACCATTGGGAAGAGAAGAGGCTTGCGAGTCGTTATTTTAAACTATCAAGTCTTGTTCGCCACACGCATTTTTTTTATACTATAGCCCTTGCCCGGAAGCGCGCTGGAGAACTCGGTTTTACTGCAAGATCCTCTTTCTGAGGGAAAGTCGGGCCACTGGTGACTTCGGCGCAACTGCAAAGACAAAATTGGTTTCCATGGAAATTAACATTTTAATATGTACAAACGGAAGTGCTATACACTCTTTTTCTTTTATAAGAACAATTTTATAAGAACACGAGCCTGGATTTTGCCCAGATTTTAAGAACAAATTAAGAACAAGCTGAGGCTGGCCTTTTAAAAAGCGCTAAGAATATCAGCTAAATATGTAAGCCAGATAGTCAAACTGAACGTAAAAAGCAAGCAAACAAAGAAATAGACAAGATTGCTGCATTTTCACACAAACCTAGTACCACCCTAGACTTTCATTAAAAAATATCGATATCTAAGTAACCAAGTAATTAAGAACAGATTACATAAGAACATTTCAGGCTCAAAAACGGCAAAATCTTAAGAACAGCCAGCCTCGATCAAAATTTCCTGGTTCTTATAAAAGAAAAAAAGTGTATAAGGAAGGTAGTATACTCGGATAAGCAGAAACTTGAGGAATTTCTAGTACTGGATCGGAGACTACTTAGGATGGTTTTCAATTTGTATTCATTCCTACTCGTCTTCTGACACCTTTATGACACATGTTTCCTTGACTTTTGCGGACCTTTGGTTATTTTGAAGACTCGCAAAGTAAAAAGGTAAAGAATTGCTAAGGAATATTGAGTACTCAAATTTGGCCGTCAGTTAAGGAATTTTCAGTACTGAGACTGAGCCGAACTTCCTTATAAAAAAATGCGTGTATCCGATCAAATTCCGCCTTGTGAAGCAGTGAACATTTCTAGTATATAAGGATAAAATTTGACTTGTGTCTCGTTCTGAATTCATTTCCAGTTGAGAAGAAGCCTAAAGAACAGTGGATTGTAATCCAAAGAAGAGTCGACGCATCAGTCAATTTTGAGCGCAACTGGGCTGATTATAAAGCAGGTTTTGGTGACCCTTCTGGAAATTTTTGGATTGGATTGGACAAACTGCACTGTTTGGCTGGTCCTTGCAGAGGAGCCATTTTGAATATTACATTGAATCATCGATCTTATCCAGATAAGCTGTTTTATGCAGGTTATACATTGTTCGAGATTGGTAGCGAGGCTGATGGATATCGACTGAATATCAATGGATATTCTGGAAATGCTGGTGACAGCATGGCGTATAACAGTGGAATGAAGTTCTCGACATACGACAGAGATAATGATCGTTGGTCTTACAACTGTGCTTCAAATCACAGAGGAGGGTGGTGGTACACTGGTTGTTATAAGGCAAATCTGAATAATTTGTATCCTGACAACAGTCAAAGTGATGCTAGGTACATGAGTTGGTTTCATATCGCTGGGTCTTTTGGCAGTATAACAAAGTCTGAGATGAAGATTCAAGTTACTGAGAAATCTAACAACTGTTAATCACCATACTTTAAAATTACTTTAAAGTTCATGTTAGAATTAGAAGAAGGGATACATCCCTCTCCAAAGATATGCACTGTTGTTAGCAACTGTTAATTACCAATGGCAAATCACGTGCACATTTTTAAGCAACTTAACTGAAAGTTGTTTAAATACAGTAAAAACCCGCATATAAACAATATAAACGTAGAAACGCACTTATAAGAAACTGCAGGCTGAAGTTATGTACCAAAATATAAGAAACTAGTCAGCCTGGATTTTTTCATGTTTTTTATAAGTGCTTATTTTAGCTTTTATTGAGTTTGGAGTGTCTTGTTTTTGACTCCTATATTTGATATTTGATAGCCTTAAGTAAAAAATATATCACAATAGAATATACGCCGGTTAGAGCACAGGTTTCACCGGGGTTAATGCCACCAGGAGACTTGTTATTGCTTATACCATGATGAATTTGGAGGGATGCAATGATTGTTGTGGAGAGGCATCTCGGAGTACGGTAGCGGATGTGCAGTACGGTGGGGTAACATGATTGCCGTGGTGGATATTCAATACGGGGGATGATTGCCGTGATGATGATGATGATGATGATGATGATGATGATGATGATGATGATGATGATGATGATAATGATGATTGCCGTGGGCGGTGGTGGATGTTCAGTACGATGGGGGGATGCCATGATGACTGTGGGGGATATCATGATTGCTGTTGCGGATATTCAGTACGATGGGGGATATCTTATAGTACGGTGGGGATGAAATATGACGTTATCAACGGGCTCAGAAGACCATGCATCATCTTATAAAGCTTCGCTTTCAAAAACCGAAAATAAGCGCTCATCTGGGGCTCATCTTCAATCGGTTAGGCTTCTTGCATTTTTAGCTTATAAAACACTGAGAATAGCTTCAATCCTTCTTTCATGAAAGACTAGCTATGCTTCTCGGCAAAGATAGCGAGTCATGGTCTGCATAGATCTAAAAAACCACTACAAATGCGAAAGCTACTGAAATACGGAAATTCGACAACTTAGAAATTGAATCAATCATTGCGTTTTCAAGGGCCAAGCGTAAGAAAGTCGCGAAATTAGCTCTCGGGAATATAGCTCGACATAGTGAACAGTTTCAAACACGGACCAATACTTGAGCCCTGTAATTACACTACGAAATTTCAACCCGGGATCGACCCGGGTTGAAGTTAACCCGGGTTAAATTTTTGTAGTGTAAACGCGACTAACCCGGGTCACACTAGTGAATCTATAATCACTACTGTGGTGGATAATCACTACTGTGGTGGTACTATTTGCGTACTGTGGTGGTAGTTTCTGCGTACTGTGGTGGATAATCACTACTTGTGGTGGTTTACTATGCTTGCGGTGGTGGCAGTTTTGGAGTACTGTGATGGATAATCACTACTGTGGTGGTACTATTTGCGTACTGTGGTGGTAGTTTTTGCGTACTGTGGTGGAAAATCACTACTTGTGGTGGGTTATAATGCTTTATGTGGTGAATACGAAATCATAGCAAAACTCTATAGATCAAGCAAGAAAAAACCACAAAATCCACCACAGTACGCCAAAACTGCCACCACCGAAAGCATAGTAACCCACCACAAGTATTGATTATCCACCACAGTACGCTAAAACTGCCACAACCGCAAGCATAGTAACCAACCACAAGTAGTGATTATCCACCACAGTACGCAGAAACTACCACCACAGTACGCAAATAGTACCACCACAGTAGTGATTATCCACCACAGTAGTGATTATAGATTCGCTAGTGTGACCCGGGTTAGTCGCGTTTACACTACAAAAATTTATTCCGGGTTAGATTTTGTAGTGTAAACAGGGCTTTCGTTTCTTGATAACAAATGTGCATTTTTTTCTGCAGCAAGCAATAGAACAAAAAGCTTAATGCGACCTCTGAAGTTTCTTTAAGATAGTTTAAAATTTTGCCAAATCATTAGGTGCCAAATAAACGCCCCCCGTTTATTTATTTTGAGCTTTTTCCCCCATTCCCCGGACCTTATTAGGATCCCCCGTTTATAAATTTTGGAGGAAAAAATTTCACTTGTGAAAGGAGTAAACAACGTTAATTAAATTTCCCCCACCCCCAGACCTTATTAGGACCCCCCGTTTATTCAATTTTCGAACAATTTTCCACCCCCACTTATTTGGATCCCCCGTTTATTTGGCACTTTAGAGTATTACTATAAACACTAACATTAAGATACTTCAATTACAATTACAGTTAATGTGATCCAAAGCTTTGAACGCTGACCTGTTTGCTTTTTGAAAATACAAAGTGTATTGACGTATTGGCAGAATATTCTGCAAGAAAATATTGCTTAGAATTGTGAAAACTGCACCAATATTAATTGTACTGGTACTTATGCAGACAATTTGAAAGTTACAGTTTATTTCTATAGTACTTTGCCGTTTATGTCAAGTGTTTTTTCTTGCACTGCGCACGTGTATTTTTCAGTATTTTTACTCATTGTCTGTGTAATGTTTTTATGAACATGCGCGCTGCATATATGTTTAAAGTTGATTGAGCACAGTATATTATCTTTGCACACGTTGTTAATAGGAGTTTAGTTCTGTAATTCATGATAGATGCATCACATACGTTAGTCTCTCATTGCCTCTGCTCTGCCACAAATGAACAAGAGCTAGAGCCTCCCTAGATAAAAAAATAACTAGGGAACTGCCCCCCAAGCTCTACACCCTTGCCCATCATGCAGCCCAGGCTCTTATCCCATCACTTAAAACGAAATGACAGGTAGAGCACAGATTTGATCTGTAGTTAATACACCCAAGAGGGCTGGGTTTAATTGCTATGTATTGCAGTTATAACAAGCAATGCCTAAATATGGGCGTAAACATCCGAACGATGCATGTGAGAAGAGGACTGGGTCTAATTGCTATGCATTGCGGTCCTGACATGCAAGGCCCCGATGTGGGCGTAACCTCCCGAATGAAACATGTGTGACTTCTTTCAATCAGGAAATCTTCGCATGTCGCATTCTCAGCGTTACAGATTTGATTTCATCAATTCGATTTATTATCTAAACGCCCTCCCCACCCTCCCTCAGCTCTCTATCTCTTTCTTTTTTCTAATTTCTCCTATTACTCCAAATACTCCACTTTCTCACCGCCTCTTTCCGCGGTTAGACAGGTGCGTTAGTCACCGACCTTAAAACCACTGTCTTAGTCAGGCAGTTCATGGGTTTGCAGAGGCTAGAGAGCCGGGGGGTGTCCATTCGAGCACATGGGCCAGAAATCCTTTTCCTGTTCTACGCACTGACTATGGGAATAGTTTATCCCTATATAAGGCTAAGGGGCTGTAGGCAATAGGTTAAGCATGTGCCCCTTGGGCCCCTTGGAGGCTACTAATTTGTGGCTGATGCACTAACGCCAAACTTCCTGACATTCCATCCTGAGTTGGGGGGATTAACTTGAGCATGAAAGGTGTCAAATTACCGTTCTAAAGAATCTTTTTTCACAACTCGATCACTTGTGCGCTGGTCTGTGGAGAAAAATTATTTCCTTCTTCACCCCCCCCCCCAAAGCTGAAGGACATTCCGGCATTGGGCTTGGATATTAATTAACACCGTGCTGCAAAATCAGCTCTGCCAAGAGCCGATAAAGAAGAAACAAATGTGCCATTTAGTCAAAGGGTATTTGCTTTTGCTTATGGGCTGGGGTCTGGGGCATTAACCCCTCCCCAAAGCTGCCGAATCATTTCTGCAGTGTCCCAATGATAAGGAAATCATTAAAATTGATACAATGGTATCATAGCAACCGCCTGAGAAGGCTATTGTTTGCTCTCGCGAGAAGACGCGAACAAAATGGCAGCAAATTTTGTAACGGTTTCACATTTATTCCAGCTGAAGAAATTGAAGGCGAGTTTTTGCAAGTGCTTAGAAACTTAGCTATAAAGTGAATTATTGTAAAAACAGAAGTTTATAGATTGATATGCTGGCAATAAGTTTTTTGAGATTTTGAACATAAGCTGTAAAAGCGAGTGAAACACTGTCCACGGGAGAAAGTTAGGCCGGTCGGCGGCACTATAACGGCCTAAAAAGATGTCTGCATTAAAGAAGCTGCTTCCAGGCAAAAAGAAGTCAAAGAAATCAAGTTCAGCATCACTAAGATCTGCAACGAGCGAGCCAAATGTCGCAGATGGGTTGACAGAGATAGGGTACAGGAATGTGAAGGAAAAAGACCTGCCAAAGTTGCACAAAGCTGCATGGAATGGCGATTTGGCGAAGGTCAAACAACTCACGAAGAAAGGCGACATAAACCAGATGGACAAACAACACAGGTTAGGATCGAGTTCAGTTTTTCCCTGTCACTGTTTTCACGAGTGCAGTAGACTAATTATTCTTAGGAACGAGCGAAGTGTTTTAGATTTCCATTTCGCGCTTGTTGTTTTTTTTTATTTTCCTGTTTATTGCAAATGAAATGTAAACAACATCATTAGACCTCCTGTTAATTAGCATTTTATATCCTGTGTTATTGTTTGATCATTTTATTAAATAGCTATACAATACTTATTTGATAACTCTCTCAGGAAAATTCGGAATTATGTCTATTCAGAGTATATATTCTAGCATAGGGGAGACACTTGGGGTCCTCCTAGGGGTTTAGTAAGTAGGTACCCTTATGCAGGGACCCAAAATCGAAATGAACTCCATTGGGAAGGGGATTTGGGTTAATTTGGAATTTTCCAAAGCAAAGAGTGAGCGATTTCAGTATTGTGAAAGCAAGGTGGGTTTTTTGGAAGGCTCTTGCAAGCCTTTTTAGCAAGGCCATTGGAAGGAATCTCAGATTAGCCCCCATCCCCCACTATTTATGGCCCTGTTTAGTACAGTTTGGCCAAAGAGCACATAATAAAAGAAATTTTTAGGGGGCCACTTTTAGCCAAGGGCCCTAAGTTCTTGAACTAAGGGAGCCTAAACTGTGTTATACCACTGCTTGGATTCATAATTTGAGACAACTCTTTTGTTTTTCAATTAAAATTTCATCCTGCCTGGTCACCCCTAAAGCCCTGGCCTAATGACGCAACATTTTGTGCAACATTTGTTTTGTAAATCTGCAAAGGTAAATTTCCTCAGGTGACCAAACATTGCAACATTTCAAATGAAACATTTGTATATGTTATCAAAAAAGAACTGGAAGCAAACAAGTGATGTTATTTCTATGGTAACCATGCTTTCGGCAGTGTAGTTGCTTGCTATATGCATGCGTGCGTGTAACTAATGTTGCAAGACCCCGCCAAATGATATGATGTCATATTGCGCGGTGCAACATTTTTGACCGTTTTCAAACTTCATGCAACAACATGGGTGGCCAAACAACACAACATCAAGTTGGCAACAAATGTTGCATCTAAATGTTGCATCATTCGGCCGGGGGTTTTTAATGTATTAGAAATTTAAAGATCAAATCTCACCAGTCATACCAATGATAGTGTGCCTTCGTATTTTAATTTTTTTTTTACTACTCCCCGTTATTTCCACCCCCATTCTATTTGGGACCCAAGAGTAACTTCAAATTGATATATTTGTCTTGCAGAACTGCACTCCATTACGCTTGTGTCCGTGGATTTAAAGATATAGCAGAACTGCTTTGTTCAAGTAGAGCTAAACTTGGAATTTGTGATGCAGATGGAAGAACACCCCTTATGAAGGTATTTTTTTCTCATAAATGGGGAAGGACAAGAATAGATTTTTCCACAAGTGGCATACCACAATAGATGGGATATGAACATGGATCGCATGACAAGAGACAATGATGTTTCCACTGAGCTATAGAGCTCAATGAAAACGCCATGTAACTCTTACAGCACAAGGCTCTCCTCCCATTTGACTTCTGTCAGTATTGTGTTTTGAACATCAATCTGCTTGTGGGGAACAGTAGGGAACACAAATAGAATTAATTGAAAGGTCCAAATGAGTAAACAAACTCTTTCTGTCTCCAAAGGAGAGCACCTTTTGTTTTTGATGTGACAGATTCTGAAACCCATTAATGAAACAAAGATCTGACAAATATCAATCATTAGCAATTAGGTACAGATGCAGTTTAGCAGACACCTTCGAAAACGCAAGTATACTTCCATAACCCTAAGACTAACCCTAACCCAGTCATAACTCTACATCAACCATTACCCTAAAATCCTAACCCTAAATCCCTACCCTAACCCTAAATCTAAAACTGTAGACTAACTGTAACCCTTTACTGCCCCTAACCCTAACCCTTAAACCCTACCCTTACCCCTACCCTCAAACTCTACCCTAACCCTTCAACTCTACCCTAACCCTAATCCTTAAACCCTACCCTAACCCCTACCCTCAAACTCTACCCTAACCCTTCAACTCTATCCTAGCCCTAATCCTAAACCCTACCATAACCCTAGATCCTACCCTATGAAAGATGTTTCTATGAAAGATGTCCGCTATGAATGATGACCACTAAGCTGCATTCTAGCCAAAAACAGATTACAAATAAATTAAATGAGATTACTTCTTCTAGGCAGTTGAATGTGCATCACAAGACTGTGTTGAAATTCTTTTGAATCATGGTGCAGAAACTAATGTTGTTGATGTTAGCTTGGCAACTCCTCTGCATCTTATTGCAACACATGGCAACATATCTATTGCTTCAATGCTGCTCGAAAGAGATGCCAGAGTTAATGCAGCTGATGTTGTAAGTAAATGATATTGTCAGTTAAGTCTTGACTTAAATGAACTGATCTCAGTTGACTTGGCTTGACTGATTTGTCTTCAACAGACTTGACATGGCTTGTTTTATCGTTATGAGACTTGTCATGGCTGGACCTGAATGACACGATGCAACATTACACGAGGTGCATGTGACAAGATTTGAATTGAGTTGTCTTGACCGGACTTGACTTGACCTGACTTGAATTGACTTCATGCAACTCAACTTGTCTTGTATTGATGTGTGATACTGGGATTGGATGCAACCTAACATAACACAAGCTGATGTGACATGGCATGATGTGACGTGATTTGATGTGATGTAACTTGAAGTGATGTAACCTTACCTGCGATGATGTGGCTTGACTTCGATTGACTTTACTTGACTTCATGCAACTCAACTTGTCTTGTATTGATGTGTGATACTGGGATTGGATGCAACCTAACATAACACAAGCTGATGTGACATGGCATGATGTGACGTGATTTGATGTAACATAACTTGAAGTGATGTAACCTTACCTGCGATGATGTGGCTTGACTTCGATTGACTTTACTTGACTTCATGCAACTCAACTTGTCTTGTATTGATGTGTGATACTGGGATTGGATGCAACCTAACATAGCACAAGCTGATGTGACATGGCATGATGTGACGTGATTTGATGTGACGTAACTTGAAGTGATGTAACCTTACCTGAGATTATGTGGCTTGACTTCAATTGACTTGACTTGACTTTGCAGCACTCGACTTGTCTTGTATTGATGTGTGATACTGGGATTGGATGCAACCTAACATAACACAAGCTGATGTGACATGGCATGATGTGACGTGATTTGATGTAACGTAACTTGAAGTGATATAACCTTACCTGAGATGATGTGACTTGACTTCGATTGACTTTACTTGACTTCATGCAACTCAACTTGTCTTGTATTGATGTGTGATACTGTGATTGGATGCAACCTAACATAGCACAAGCTGATGTGACATGGCATGATGTGATGTGATTTGATGTGATGTAACTTGAAGTGATGTAACCTTACCTGAGATGATGTGGCTTGACTTTAATTGACTTAAATTGACTGCATGGGACTCAACTTGGCTTGAATTTATGTCAATGCTGAAACAAGATGGCATGAGGTGAAGTGATATTAGACATGATATGACTTGATGTGATATGATATGATTTAACTTTGCAAGCAGTGACGTCGCTTGACTTGACTTGAATTGATTTGATATTTCTTTAGGGGCTGAACTTGGCTTGACTTGTTGTGACATCATGTAATATGACATGGTTTGACTTAAGCGAAGAAGTCACTGGAATTTCTTTGAGTTGATGTGGCATGACTTGACTTAACTGCCATCGATCTTGACTTGACTTTTGTTAAAGTTTCTTCCTTCAACTAGACCTGACTTGCGTGACTTGATGGAACTGAATAATTGGTCATAGTTTGACTCTGTTGATTTTCATGAGCGTGACATGACTTTTTTAGAGTTGATTCATAAATTTTATCTTGATTTTGCGAGACAATTATAACTAAATCTTCAATCGAAATTCTTTATCGCTAAAAATATTTTGATTGGTTTGCAGGAAAAAATCACTCCCCTTCATGTTGCTGCATCTCTCGGTTTTCCTGGATTTGTTGAATTCCTTCTGAAGGAATATGCACTTGTAAATGAAGCAGATGCTTATGGAAGGTAAGGTGTTGCCCTCGATAATATGATCTTCATCAAATCCTCACTTATAGCGTTTTGCTTGTCATCGTCATCATCACCAACCGAACCGCATTTTTGACAAGCACCCGGGTATTAGACATTTCGACGTGCAGCAAAGATGCTACGACGCACCAAGACGCATTAGATCAATTTAAGCTCATTACGTAAGCTCAAATTCTAAGCTATTAAAATATTTTGGAATTCAAGTAACCAACAAACTAACTAGCCAACCAACAAACCGACTTACCTACTAATTAACGAACGAAAGGAAAAATAAAAAAACTAACTTACTAGAAAATCAACCCACTAACTAGCTAGCCAACTAACCAACAGACTAGCTAACTAACTAACTAACTAACTAACTAACTAACTAACTAACTAACTAACTAACTAACTAACTAACTGCACTACCTATGTAACTAACTCACTAACTAGCGAACCAGCGATTTAACGCAGTACGTAATTGACAGGCTTACTGGCTAGCTAGCTAAATAACGCACGAACTAGCTATTCAAATTACAAACTAAAAAACTAACAAGCTAATTTATGTGCCAGCCAACTAGCTAGCAAAATTTCTAACTGACTAACTAACGAAGAAACTAAGCAACAGACTAGCTAAATAACTAACAAATTGACTAACTGAATTAGTAATTACCTAATTAACTAACAAACTGCACTAACTAACTACCTACCTACCTTACTATCTCACTAAATAGCTAACTAACTAACTAGCTAATTAACTAACTGATTAACTAACTAACTAAATAACTAACCTACTAACTAACTAACTAACTAACTAACTAACTAACAAAAAACTATCTAACTGTCTCACTAAATAGCTTACTATCTAGCTAATTAATTAACTAACTAACTAACTTACTAACTAACTAACTAACCATTTAGCTTATTAACTAGCTAATTAACAAACTAAATAACTAACTAAATAACTAATTAACTAACCAACCAACTAACTAACTAACTAAATAACTAACCAAGAAGCTAACTAACAAGTAACAAGCTATCTAACTAACTCACTAACTAACAAACTAACTAACTAACTATAACTAACTAACTAACTACCTACCTAACTGTCTAACTATCTCACTAAGTAGCTAACTAACTAATTAACTAACTAACTTAACTAACTAACTAACTAACTAACTAACTAATTAATTAGACAACTTACTGCCAAACAGACTAACTAACAAACAGACTAACTAAAAAACCAATTAACTAACTGACCAATTAACCAAACTAGCCATCTAAATTTTAATTTTAACACTAATTGAATTTTACTTCAATTATTCCTAGAACACCCTTGATAGCTGCGGCCATGGAGGGTCACATTGCCATAGTGAAACTTTTGTTAGACTATGGAGCTGACACAGAAATAAAGGATAGTGAAGGATGGAAGGCTGCTGACCACGCAGCAATGGCAGGAAATCATAGGTAAGCGATCATTGTGATGATTACTTTGAACTAGCCGTGCTGCTGGCTGACGCTTTGTAGAAATTTATACATACAGTTCTTGCTGCGAATTGAAGAAAATTTTGTTGATAACAGGAGTTTTAAAGTGATTAACGTATTCTCTGCAATGAGCGTCGAGGTTGCTCATTTAATTTTTGTCCTCAGAGAGGGGGACGCTGATTTGAGAGAGGCACTCATTAAGAAAACATAGAAGTTCAAAAATAAAGAAAATAAAATAAAAAGGTATTGAATGAAGGTATTGATGTCCTGTGTCTCGCATACAAACGAGGTTAAGTCGACGCCAAAGGCTTCCCATTAGCATGGAATTGAGTTTCTGGCGCTAACTGTTGTTTTCTAATTCTCTCCGTTTACACTGTGCCGGTATGAAATGAATACGATGAGCAAGGTCATCGGATTTTGTTTAAAATCTATTGTTTCATGTCAACAAAAACAAAGAGTAATTGTCTTTTCTCTCATTCTTTCAGCAATACGGCATCAAACTGTACCGTATTCAGGCGTTTACACTATGCCGTTTTCAGATGAAGCCGGTTAGCGTATCGTATTCATTTCGTACCGTATTCATATCAAAACTGTGCCGGCATAGTGTAGACGGAAGGCCAAAACGGCATAGTTTCGTACCGTATTCGTCTCATGACGGCATGGTGTAAAAGGGGTCTGAAATTCAAAGCGTTTAGACTCGAGTTGGCCTTCTGCCCAATTTTCTATTCTGTGCCTCAAATGTGGAAGCTGTCCGTGATTCTGGGGAAGAATTGAACTTAATATTTCAATCAAATCTATCCACTAAAATGTTTTATTTATAATTTTTGCAATGAGAGCATATTTTTCATTATATTTTCTATAATTTCGAATTTCAGTATATCTAATTTGATCGAAGAAGCGACGGCGAAAGACGACGAACC
Source organism: Chrysaora quinquecirrha (assembly GCA_014526335.1). Classification (NCBI taxonomy): domain Eukaryota; kingdom Metazoa; phylum Cnidaria; class Scyphozoa; order Semaeostomeae; family Pelagiidae; genus Chrysaora; species Chrysaora quinquecirrha. The sequence continues at coordinate 59,779 of JACTAT010000301.1, read as the reverse complement.
GCAAGCCGCAGAACATGATGCCGCATCTAACATCGGCAGCGCAACCGGCAGTCCGTTCAAGTCAAACAGCACTCAACCTGTTTCGAGTATTTTTGGTGGACCAGCAATAAACATAAATGGTTCGTATGCTGTTTATTTGTAATGTTTTGTGACAGAGTAAGTTCATGCGATAAAACTTCAGCTTGTAAACTTACACACTGATAATACGTTTGCGAGCAATAGTCGAAACATCTTTTGAAATACAGTTGACATCCGCTATCTCGGCTGCCCGCTATCTCGAACATTCGCTATCTCGAACGATTTTCCATTTCCCCTCGTTTTGGTATAAGGTTTTGTATTGAAAAATCATCCGCTATCTCGAATCCCGTTATCTCGAACATTCGCTATCTCGAACGATTTTCCATTTCCCCTCGTTTTGGTATAAGGTTTTGTATTGAAAAATCATCCGCTATCTCGAATACCGTTATCTCGAACATTCGCTGTCTCGAACCATTTCCCATTTCCCGTGGAGGAAAAACTGCTCTTTATCTCGAACTTTACCAAGTTTTCTGCTGAACTGGATAAATAATAAATAGACAGGCCGAAAATATACCAATAATTTCGTCTGGCGGGAATTGAACCAGTTGCTGCTCATGCTTACAGTAGATTAACCGCAGACACCATGACGGATTGCCAGTATCAGAGTTTTACCTTGCTGCTATCGGAAGATACAGTTTGATCGATGATGATTTGTTCGTTGAGAAATCGGTACAAGGGCTTGAAAACAAATTCCTGGCAGAAAGTAGCTCTTCCCGTTCATAACTATCATACCCACCCAGGGGAGATTCCTGTAATCTCTGCCTGTTTTTAGCGCACGGAGATGTGCTGCATCACTATTATCTCTAGTTCAGCTAGAGTAGGGATGAAATTAGTCCATGAAGATGAAAGCAGATAACCCTAGACTGTTATTCTTAATAACAACTGACTTGTTTTATGAAATTTGGGAACACTAACCTTGCATATTAACCAGGGTTTCTTCCCTAACTTGAAAATTATAAATTTTTTATTTATATTGGGCATCCGTTATTTCGAACATTCGCTATCTCGAACAAATTCCAGCTTTCCTTGAGAGTTCGAGATAGCGGATGTCAACTGTACTTAAAGTCTGACTTTCCTCCAGGGGGATAGTGACCACATTTTGTCACAGGGGTGTGCGTGTTTTTGTTTTTGGGTCTGGGTTTTTTTGAAAACCATTTTTGGGTGAAGAATTTTCTAAAATAGACCTTCGCCCATTTTGGGTAAAAATTGTCACTTTTGCCATTTTTGTTGGTTTTATTTTTATGATACATTCAAGTTATTCTACTTTGTGATGAAAATATGAAAACAACGACAATCTTTCCCTCTGACTCGTCTCTCCATAAAAATGTGCCACGCATTTTTGGCAGCAGATAACTCGTGACACCAATATTTTTGGTTGCAAAATTATTTGTCCTTTCCTTTAAACTCTACCCAGTTACACCCAGGGCTCTTGGTCCCAAATAATCAGTCGGAGGAGATAGCCACAAGTCTGCATCAGCGCATGAACTACATACTTAAAGTTGAACAGGTTTCTTATAATTGTGAACACTTTCGTGTTTTCTTTTTTACTTTTAGTTGATTCTGAGGATGAGTCGACTGGACAGGAATCACCAACCAGGTAAGTGAGCAAAGGTGCTTTTTATTTAATATACCGAGGGCTATATATCGTACCCGGGGGTAACTTCAATAGAGCAGTGACGGGGGTGTGCCATTTTCGTAAAAAAAATCAGACCCCAAAATTTATGAAAATTCTAAATAGTATACCCCAAAGTTCACAAAGAATTATGAATATTATACATAGAAATACTCAAAAGTCATATTTTTAGAAGAATTATACAGCTGAAATTTATTTGACAGTTATTGTGACTTTAACAAAATTGATCATCTTAGCAAACATGATACCCCCAAGTTTGTAATTTTAACAAATTCGACACCCAAAATTTATTTTCCACTCTTAAAAAGGTACCTCAAAAAATGGCACATCCCGTGCCCTTACATATGGGAGTTACCCCCCCCTTACCCCCCCCGGGATATCGTGTATGATTCGCCGTAATCTTTTGATAACGCGCACTGCATTGTTTTTTAGCGAAACCTCCGAATAAGCGCATCTTTTAAAGCTGGAAACAATATACCGTTCATTTGGGTTCTTTGCTTTTAGCGCTATGTTTTGATGCACCCAAATTATTGGTGGATTTTAAATCCTAGCCAGGCCTATGTCGACCTACGGGACGGTAGAACTAGGCCAACTAATTGTAACTGCTAACTCATGTCCGACCCCGACGGGCAGTTCACTCCTTTGAATCTCGCACACCTTCACCTGGAATCTCTATTGTTGGAACCTCGAACCTCTTAGGAATCTAATAAGGATCCGTTTGTTTTAATAGGAGTGTCGTAAGCTTATCTTACGAGGAGTGAAATGCACCTCGCTAGGTCAACAACTAGTCAGAGCTTAAAGGGTGCAGGTGGTCGCGGTCGCAAGAGCGCTCAGTTCGACTGCGACTGACGGAAATCAATTCACCTTTTCAACTTAGAGCCTCGTTTTCAAAATTCACGAAAATTTGCTCGTACGTTAATTTTGACCCCAGATTCAGATTGAGCGCCTCAAGTTTACTGCTAAGACAAGTTTTCTTGCTTCTAGCATTTACAGTGACGATTTTATAGCGACGAAAAGTTTGACAATTTATGGAAGATTTGACCGTGAAAAATCGCTAGGGGTGAAATTTTACACGGTCAAATCCCTTATAAAGTTTCAGTCTTCTAATCAGTATAAAGTCGTCATTGTAAGGACTAGAATCGTAAAAATATACCTTAGCACTAAAATGACGATGCTAAATCTGAATCTGGGGTCAAAATTTTTGTGTGATGCAATTTTCAATTTTTTTAAAAACGAGGCCCTTATTTGAAAAGGTGTATTGTCAGCTAATCACAGAAGTAGAACATACCCGACTTTCTGAAACTTTGCACCGAGTTTTTATCGTCAAAAAGGAACTAGTTCCCAGAGTGCGATGTCGATGGGTCAGTTGCGATAAACTAGTTCCAAAAATCGCCGAGTAGCAGTTGGCAACTGTGGGTAGTTCTGACTTTGCGTAATTTCGACATAAGTTTTGCTTATACTACGGAAAAACTTTTTGCTTGAATGAAAATATACTTTATTTTTTAGGCCCGGGTTTCAACATTCTTGGGCAGACTCTGATACTGACACTGAGGAGGCTCCGGTAGGATATTTTATTTTGTTTTTTTATTTTGTTGTTTTTATTGCTGAGAGGCTTTCGCTATGACCTGTTATATAGTGCAAGAGCCCAATTTAATTAGCTTTGTTTTTTTATCTTTGTTTTCAGAGGAAGGGTCCAAGTCTAGCAAACGCCGTCCAAAGAAACGAGTCAACACAAAGTGTAAAATGTAAGCCAATGTTTTACTGTTTCCAGCCCATATCTCTATGTTCCACACCCCCTACTACGTTAGTCATTAAAGACCCCCCTTTAAGAAATCATTCTCTAAGAGACTCTAACCCTGAATTTTCTTTTCTGAAGAATAATAAGACAACAGTATAGTCCTGTTTGACGAAAGGCAGTAATTATGAAAATTTGTCGAAATTTTCGATAGCAAATTCATACTAAGCAGGCAGAATTTAGTCTAGGTGCAAAGTTTTACTGTCTTAGTGCTTGTATTATTGATTTGACAAGCGTTCCAAGTTTACGATTTTATTAGGGTTTACACCTATTTGGGTGATGCCCTAGGTGCAACGTGCAAAGCTGTGAAAGAAGAGAAAGAATCATCAGTTAGTTCTTTCTCAGAATCTTCCGATTCTCCTTTATAATCTGCATTTCCATGCACCTAGACTAACGTAGGCCTGTCCTGCCGGCCTCTCATTGAGATTTGGGTTGGCGCGACATTGAATAAGGTAATTATCTCCGCTTGCATCGATCTGTATTGCAGTCTTATGAAGCGAGCTAGTGCTGCAAATTTTGCTTCAAATTCAAGTTATTTTGGAGTTAAAGTGAAAGAAAGTTCAAGTCTTAGCTCAACTGCTCAAGGAGGCATTTAACCACGTATTTTCCTTTTTGCGAGTTACTTGTATCTTCTTTCCTGAGTTTCTGCAGATATTTTCAACATTTTTTTTGCAGATTCCTTTTCTCTCTCTGTCTTCCATTTTTCTGAATTCGAAAAATAATTGCTACACTACCTCTCTTAAAATGACCGCAATCCCGGTTGCTGCACGCGGAGAGGATTCCCTTACCCCAGATGGCCGCCATCTTCCAGAAAGATTTTGCGCCGACCCAGACCTCTTTTCAAGCATCTATTACGAGATTAAGAGAAACTAATAGGCTGAGGTAAAGAAGCAGACTTTTTAAAGACAGAATTTTTCATTACAGCAACAAGCAGAATACCAGTGGCCTCGCCTTCAAAAGAAAAGCTTAATACTGTTAATAAAGGTGAAACTAATTTATTTTACGATTGAGACATATCATGAAGAACTCTATCACAATTTTAATACCAACCAGTGGGGTTATTTGATGTATTAGCCCTTCAACTGCCTGAGTTAAAACTACACCTTTAAGGGCGGTTGCTGGAACGGAAAATACAATTTCTGCCAAATGCACCTGTCACTGTGAAGAAAGAGCCACGGGCCAAATTGCTCGGTAATATTCATCTGTTCTGGGGGGCGACACGATGTCATTTGCTGAGAAATCCTGAGGTTGCTACATGCTGCAGCGCAAATGCTGCGAGAGAAGCTTTGTGACATTCACCTTCCGTAATAAGAAGAATGGATCCTTGAAAATTTTAGGAAAATGCAATGTAATGTGTTGCCAATGCAACAAATCCGGCTACACGCTGCTACATAATTGGCGACAAGCCGAAACATTTCACGGAAAGTTCAACCAAACCAACCTTCTGCGATCGTGTTTCTCAGCGTGTGTTTGATTGGTACAAATTCTGGTAACTTGGCAGAACTTGGTGGACTCGGAATTCGTGTTTGATTCACTCCGAAATTCTGAAACGGTAGGTTTGGCAGGTTTGGAAGGCCTTCTAAGCATTCTGGCCCAAAAGACAGAAGGTATGGCAGACTTTGCAGAGATTCTCCTTTTCATAAGCGAAACCTTGAAAATGATGCGAAGTTGCTAGTTTGCAAATTGTTCAATATGCGGATGAAATGGCACAATACACGTCACTATGGCGAATGAAAATCTGCCGTTTTCTAGGTTTTTGTTTTTGATTGGGAAATATTTTTCCATCTCTGCAAAGTCTACCGTTTTCAGAATTTGGAAGGTTTGCGATTACCAATCAAATACACCCTCAGATCGCAGAACATTTTGTTCGACAAGCAATTTCCGGCTACATGTTTAAATTATGGCGACAATTTTTTATGATGTCCTGTCGTCATTTCAAGCAAATAGTCCAACGTGTAGCCGCGGCCCTATGCATGGGGGATTAATTTAGTGCCTTTTAATTGTAATTTTTGTTTTCGATTTTCCATCAGACGCTAGCAATACCAGCGTAGAGAATGCCAAAATCAAGCATCGGCATCAAACTCAAAGATACCACGCTTTGACTCTGGCAAGTCACAGCAGAGTAACACATCCCCGAGAGACGCAAACTCGCATATTCCCGTACCAGCTCAAAGCAAAATACCCACGGCGAAAGCCGGCAAATCTTCATCCTCTACATCACTGGACAACAACCCGGCTAAGACTGGAAAGCCCCCGTCGCAAGCCTGGAGAGCAAGATCCCACGGCTGTCGAAGTCTCCTTCGCCATCTAGGAAAGACCTTGCTCTGGACAAAGAAGGAATTGCTGCAGCGCAGGACTCCAAGACATCCCCGCAGAAGCAAGCAGCAAAGCATGATGATCTTGATTTTGAGAATTCAGATTTTTCTGGCTGGGACAGCGATGTAAGTACAAATCTTAAATGCTAAAATTTAGATAAATTTTTACACAACTCAAATTCTATAGGGGGCGTTCACTCGAGAGGGTTTTAAAAGAAGGATGCTATTAATCGGTGTACTGTGACACAGTATTCATGTTATTAAATTTTCTCCTAACAGAGTGAAGAATTTTCGGAAACAGATGTTTTGGCTGCTTTAAGTGGCAGTCCACAGAGAAAGGTATATATAATTGTTAATGCACTTTCTTTAGTCATTTTGTCCATAAGATGACTTGTATCACTTCTCAGGATGGCGTGATGCCTTTGACAAAATCCATGCATCTGCATCAAACTCGAAGATACCACTCTTTGACTCTGGCAAGTCACAACAGAGTGCACACTTTTTTTATAAGGAACCTACTTCAAGGCCTAGTTCTTAAAGTTCCTTATTTTTGGACCTCTTTTGAGGCAATCGTAGTTCAAAAAGTTCCTTAATAGTTCCTTAATTTTAACTGCACATACAGTGGTCATAACAATAAAAGAGAGACACTTGCATGTGAGCAAAGCTCGAGACTACTCAAGGAAACATTTGATACACGTGTAACGTACAATTTATGTGATTTTCGACTGCAAATGAATGGAACCGGCTTTCTAATTCTTGATTATTTGCAGTGATAAAAGCATTCAACATTGAAAAGTTTCTGAATGACTTTCTCTTTAGTAGTATAAGTTCTTTAAATTTTCGGGCCTTCTACATGTAGGTTCCTTATAACGTGGTTCTTTATAAAAAAAAAAGCGTGTATGTCTTTTGTGGTCACATTTTAGGGATTTGTTGAGATTTACAAAGATTCATATAGGGATTTCTTCAATTTTTCTAAATATTTCGAAACTTGCCTCGCAAAACTTATTTGCATAATGAATGTAAAAATGACTGAATTTGCTTTCAAAAACCTCAGTTTGATTTTAAATTACGCTCTGGCTCCAAAGAACTCGCACGTTTTTTCTTCAATCTTTGTGTAGCAAGAAGGGAGGGGGCGCTAAGATCTTTCCATAATTCAAGCTACATAAAATTGAAATTGATGACCTAGTTTCAAAACATAAAAAATGAAGATATTTTGAGGATACTTACTCGTAAAGTTGGCTAAAAAATGACTTCGACTTTCCGCCATCGGCTTCTCAGCACATAATGGTCTTTCGAGCATGCGCGAACCCGCTTGGGTGGGTGGTGACCGGGATTGCAGTTCGAGATTGAGAGAAGTTTGAGATAGAAGGTAGTCGTGATGGAGAGAACTGACTGTATTGAGGTGACAATGTCCGTCAAGTAATGCGTAATGCCTTATAGCTCTTTTCAAAAGTTTTCTACGCATTTTTTTATCGTTTATGACTTATTAACACCTTAGAACGCTTACGATCATAAATTCCATTAATCTATTTCCTTACGATTTCTGAAAAGGTGTTAATTGATCAATAATATTTTGTTTCATTTCAAATTGATACTTGTAATTTCACAAGTATAATAATAAGATTTTATGAAATTAAAAGTATGTCGCTACTGTTAGTGTGAGGTACTTTTTATTTTGAGTTGTTCTGTGCAAGTTGCATCGAGTTTTTGGTATATATTTTGTCTGATTTTTAGAAGCCTGAGGAGTCTAATCAGAAGGTCAGCCTCAAGGATAGATTCAGTTTATTTCAAGGTAAATTTAGATGCGTTTTTGTCAAACTTTTTATATAAAAATTTTGCTACCTATCTCAGAGATCATTTCGGTAAACAGGAAATGGCATTAAAAATCACAAGATATCGAGTTTTTGATGCAAAAATCGTATAAAGCATCCAAAATTTAGTCTAATATATTTCAACTGTCCTAGCGATTGTGTTCTTCTAGAATCGCTCTGGTGGTCATTTTCTGACTCGAATATGCAAAATCTAGGCCTATCTATGGAACTATGGAACCAGGTCATTTTGCGGACTAAACGAAAATATTCGTTGATTATTTTAGTATAGGGCAACAAGTACTCAAAGAACGCGAATTATATTTTATGCCAATTTCTCCTCTGCTCAATGTATGTTTTAGAACTGCACAAAAATTTTTGGAACTGTACCTTTTGTGTAGAACTGTACTTTAAAAAACCCTGGAAACCTAACTAAGTAACAAGACATGCTAGAAAAATGAATTTTGGACACTGCTCGCGAAGCATTTCGGCCAGTCATGTCAACATTACGTGGAAATGCCATTCGGCTTTTGCATTTTCTAATAAAACATTTAGTAGCTACACGTGCAACTGCTTAGCTATTTCTGCGACTGTAATATTGTGTCAGAATTTGGCATAGTTAGCACTGGTCTTGACTAAACATTCAAATATCAATGTAGATAATTTTCTAATAAAACATTTAGTAGCTACACGTGCAACTGCTTAGCTATTTCTGCGACTGTAATATTGTGTCAGAATTTGGCATAGTTAGCACTGGTCTTGACTAAACATTCAAATATCAATGTAGATAATTTTCTAATAAAACATTTAGTAGCTACACGTGCAGCTGCTTAGCTATTTCTGCGACTGTAATATTGTGTCAGAATTTGGCATAGTTAGCATTGGTCTTGACTAAACATTCAAATATCAATGTAGATAATTTTCTAATAAAACATTTAGTAGCTACACGTGCAACTGCTTAGCTATTTCTGCGACTGTAATATTGTGTCAGAATTTGGCATAGTTAGCACTGGTCTTGACTAAACATTCAAATATCAATGTAGATAATTTTCTAATAAAACATTTAGTAGCTACACGTGCAACTGCTTAGCTATTTCTGCGACTGTAATATTGTGTCAGAATTTGGCATAGTTAGCACTGGTCTTGACTAAACATTCAAATATCAATGTAGATAATTTTCTAATAAAACATTTAGTAGCTACACGTGCAGCTGCTTAGCTATTTCTGCGACTGTAATATTGTGTCAGAATTTAGCATAGTTAGCATTGGTCTTGACTAAACATTCAAATATCAATGTAGATAATTTTCTAATAAAACATTTAGTAGCTACACGTGCAACTGCTTAGCTATTTCTGCGACTGTAATATTGTGTCAGAATTTGGCATAGTTAGCACTGGTCTTGACTAAACATTCAAATATCAATGTAGATAATTTTCTAATAAAACATTTAGTAGCTACACGTGCAACTGCTTAGCTATTTCTGCGACTGTAATATTGTGTCAGAATTTGGCATAGTTAGCATTGGTCTTGACTAAACATTCAAATATCAATGTAGATAATTTTCTAATAAAACATTTAGTAGCTACACGTGCAACTGCTTAGCTATTTCTGCGACTGTAATATTGTGTCAGAATTTGGCATAGTTAGCACTGGTCTTGACTAAACATTCAAATATCAATGTAGATAATTTTCTAATAAAACATTTAGTAGCTACACGTGCAACTGCTTAGCTATTTCTGCGACTGTAATATTGTGTCAGAATTTGGCATAGTTAGCATTGGTCTTGACTAAACATTCAAATATCAATGTAGATAATTTTCTAATAAAACATTTAGTAGCTACACGTGCAACTGCTTAGCTATTTCTGCGACTGTAATATTGTGTCAGAATTTGGCATAGTTAGCATTGGTCTTGACTAAACATTCAAATATCAATGTAGATAATTTTCTAATAAAACATTTAGTAGCTACACGTGCAACTGCTTAGCTATTTCTGCGACTGTAATATTGTGTCAGAATTTGGCATAGTTAGCACTGGTCTTGACTAAACATTCAAATATCAATGTAGATAATTTTCTAATAAAACATTTAGTAGCTACACGTGCAACTGCTTAGCTATTTCTGCGACTGTAATATTGTGTCAGAATTTGGCATAGTTAGCATTGGTCTTGACTAAACATTCAAATATCAATGTAGATAATTTTCTAATAAAACATTTAGTAGCTACACGTGCAACTGCTTAGCTATTTCTGCGACTGTAATATTGTGTCAGAATTTGGCATAGTTAGCACTGGTCTTGACTAAACATTCAAATATCAATGTAGATAATTTTCTAATAAAACATTTAGTAGCTACACGTGCAACTGCTTAGCTATTTCTGCGACTGTAATATTGTGTCAGAATTTGGCATAGTTAGCACTGGTCTTGACTAAACATTCAAATATCAATGTTCGACCGTCAGGCCTCGTTACAAAGCATTTTTCGACATGCAGAATTTGATAGGCAATGTTTTGAAGGATAATTGCTGGACACAATCAAAAAAATTTTGACGAGCAATGTTTGCGATGTGGCCAAACGCGGCCAAATGGCACAATATTGTGCTTGACATGCAAATTTCCCATTTTTACAAGCGCTGTTTGACCATAGCCTATGGTTTGATTATTTTTGCTAATAAAATTTTGCTGAAAAGTTTGACAAGAAGAAAAAAATACATTCCTCTACTGTACACGCTTTTTTTTTATAAGGAACCTAAATGAAGGCCTAGTTCCTTAATTTCGGGCCTCTTTTGAGGCAATCGTAGTTCCAAAAGTTCCTTAATAGTTCATTTATTTTAACTGCACATACAGTGGTCTTAACAATAAAAGAGAGATTTTCATGTGAATAAAGCTAAGACTAATCAAAGAAACATTGGGGATACATG
>JACTAT010000301.1:0-48731 GCA_014526335.1 Chrysaora quinquecirrha | reverse complement strand
GAGTTGCATGAAGTCAAGTCAAGTCAATCAAAGTCAAGCCACATCATCTCAGGTAAGGTTACATCACTTCAAGTTACGTTACATCAAATCACGTCACATCATGCCATGTCACATCAGCTTGTGTTATGTTAGGTTGCATCCAATCCCAGTATCACACATCAATACAAGACAAGTTGAGTTGCATGAAGTCAATTCAAGTCAATCGAAGTCAAGCCACATCATCTCAGGTAAGGTTACATCACTTCAAGTTACATCACATCAAATCACATCACATCATGCCATGTCACATCAGCTTGTGCTATGTTAGGTTGCATCCAATCCCAGTATCACACATCAATACAAGACAAGTTGAGTTGCATGAAGTCAAGTCAAGTCAATCGAAGTCAAGCCACATCATCTCAGGTAAGGTTACATCACTTCAAGTTACATCACATCAAATCACGTCTCATCATGCCATGTCACATCAGCTTGTGCTATGTCAGGTTGCATCCAATCCCAGTATCACACATCAATACAAGCCAAGTCGAGTGCTGCGAAGTCAAGTCAAGTCAATCGAAGTCAAGCCACATCATCTCAGGTAAGGTAACATCACTTCAAGTTACATCACATCAAATCACGTCACATCATGCCATGTCACATCAGCTTGTGCTATGTCAGGTTGCATCCAATCCCAGTATCACACATCAATACAAGCCAAGTCGAGTGCTGTGAAGTCAAGTCAAGTCACGTCCGGTCAAGACAACTCAATTCAAATCTTGTCACATTCACCTCATGTAATGTAGCATCGTGTCATTCAGGTCCAGTCTCATAACGATAAAACAAGCCATGTCAAGTCTGTTGAAGACAAATCAGTCAAGCCGAGCCAACTGAAATCAGTTCATTCAAGTCAAGACTTAACTGACAATATCATTTACTTACAACATCAGCTGCATTAACTCTGGCATCTCTTTCAAGCAGCATTGAAGCAATAGGTATGTTGCCATGTGTTGCAATAAGATGCAGAGGAGTTGCCAAGCTAACGTCAACGACATTAGTTTCTGCACCATGATTCAAAAGAATTTCAACACAGTCTTGTGATGCACATTCAACTGCCTAGAAGAAATAATCTCATTTAATTTACTTGTAATCTGTTTTTGGCTAGAATGCAGCTTAGTGGTCATCTTTCATAGCAGACATCTTTCATAGGGAAATAAGGCTATAATAGGGTAGGGTTTAGGGTTATGGTAGGGCTTAAGGAGTAGGGTTAGGATAGAGTTAAAGGGTTAGGATAGAGTTTGAGCATAGGGGTTGGGGTAGGGCTTCAGGGTTAGGGTTAGGATAGAGTTAAAGGGTTAGGGTAGAGTTTGAGGGTAGGGGTTGGGGTAGGGCTTAATGGTTAGGGTTAGGATAGAGTTAAAGGGTTAGGGTAGAGTTTGAGGGTAGGGGTTGGGGTAGGGCTTAAGGGTTAGGGTTAGGATAGAGTTAAAGGGTTAGGGTAGAGTTTGAGGGTAGGGGTTGGGGTAGGGCTTAATGGTTAGGGTTAGGATAGAGGTAAAGGGTTAGGGTAGAGTTTGAGGGTATGGGTTGGGGTAGGGCTTAAGGGTTAGGGTTAGGATATAGTTAAAGGGTTAGGATAGAGTTAAAGGGTTAGGGTAGAGTTTGAGGGTAGGGGTTGGGGTAGGGCTTAAGGGTTAGGGTTAGGATAGAGTTAAAGGGTTAGGGTAGAAATTGAGGGTAGGGGTTAGGGTAGAGTTTAAGGGTTAGGGTTAGGGGCAGTAAAGGGTTACAGTTAGTCTACAGTTTTAGAGTTAGGGTTAGGGTAGGGATTTAGGGTTAGGGTTTTAGGGTAATGGTTGATGTAGAGTTATGACTGGGTTAGGGATAGTCTTAGGGTTATGTAAGTATACTTGCGTTTTCGAAGGTGTCTGCTAAACTGCAATCTGTACCTAATTCCTAATGATTGATATTTGCTAGATCTTTGTTTCAGTAAGGGGTTTCAGAATCTGTCAACATCAAAAACAAAAGGTGCTCTCCTGTGTATACAGAAAGAGTTTGTTTACTCATATGGACCTTTCAATTAATTCTATTTGTGTTCCCTACTGTTCCCCACAAGCAGATTGATGTTCAAAACACAATACTGACAGAAGTCAAATGGGAGGAGAGCCTTGTGCTGTAAGAGTTACATGGCGTTTTCATTGAGCTCTATAGCTCAGTGGAAACATCATTGTCTCTTGTCATGCGATCCATGTTCATATCCCATCTATTGTGGTATGCCACTTGTGGAAAAATCTATTCTTGTCCTTCCCCATTTATGACAAATAAATACCTTCATAAGGGGTGTTCTTCCATCTGCATCACAAATTCCAAGTTTAGCTCTACTTGAACAAAGCAGCTCTGCTATATCTTTAAATCCACGGACACAAGCATAATGGAGTGCAGTTCTGCAAGACAAATATATCAATTTGAAGTTACTCTTGGGTCCCAAATAGAATGGAGGTGGAAATAACGGGGAGCAGTAAAAAAAATTAGAATACAACGGTACACTATCATTGGTATGACTGGCGAGTTTTGATCTTTAAATTTCTAATACATTATAATACATTATGCAACATTTAGATGCAACATTTGTTGCCAACCCGATGTTGCCTCATTTGGCCACCCATGTTGCAGTGTGCAACAATTGTTGCACAATGTTGCATGAAGTTTGAAAACGGTCAAAAATGTTGCACCACGCAACATGACGTCACATCATTTGGCAGGGTCTTGCAACATTAGTTACACGCACGCATGCATATAGCAAGCAACTACAGTGCCGAAAGCATGGTTACCATAGAAATAACATCACTTGTTTGTTTCCAGTTCTTTTTGGATAACATATACAAATGTTTCATTTGAAATGTTGCAATGTTTGGTCATCTGAGGAAATTTACCTTTGCAGATTTACAAAACAAATGTTGCACAAAATGTTGCGTCATTAGGCCAGGGCTTTAGGGGTGACCAGGCAGGATGAAATTTTAATTGAAAAACAAAAGAGTTGTCTCAAATTATGAATCCAAGTGGTATAACACAGTTTAGGCTCCCTTAGTTCAAGAACTTAGGGCCCTTGGCTAAAAGGGGCCCCCTAAAAATTTCTTTTATTATGTGCTCTTTGGCCAAACTGTACTAAACAGGGCCATAAATAGTGGGGGATGGGGGCTAATCTGAGATTCCTTCCAATGGCCTTGCTAAAAAGGCTTGCAAGAACCTTCCAAAAAACCCACCTTGCTTTCACAATACTGAAATCGCTCACTCTTTGTTTTGGAAAATTCCAAATTAACCCAAATCCCCTTCCCAATGGAGTTCATTTAGATTTTGGGTCCCTGCATAAGGGTACCAACTTACTAAACCCCTAGGAGGACCCCAAGTGTCTCCCCTATGCTAGAATATATACTCTGAATAGACATAATTCCGAATTTTCCTGAGAGAGTTATGAATTAAGTATTGTATAGCTATTTAATAAAATAATCAAACAATAACACAGGATATAAAATGCTAATTAACAGGTCTAATGATGTTGCTTACATTTCATTTGCAATAAACAGGAAAATAAAAAAAAACAACAAGCGCGAAATCTGAAACACTTCGCTCGCTCCTAAGAATAATTAGTCTACTGCATTCGTGAAAACAGTGACAGGGAAAAACTGAACTCGATCCTAACCTGTGTTGTTTGTCCATCTGGTTTATGTCGCCTTTCTTCGTGAGTTGTTTGACCTTCGCCAAATCGCCATTCCATGCAGCTTTGTGCAACTTTGGCAGGTCTTTTTCCTTCACATTCCTGTACCCTATCTCTGTCAACCCATCTGCGACATTTGGCTCGCTCGTTGCAGATCTTAGTGATGCTGAACTTGATTTCTTTGACTTCTTTTTGCCTGGAAGCAGCTTCTTTAAAGCAGACATCTTTTTTAGGCCGCTTTTTTGGTTAGTGCCGCCGACCGGCCTAACCTTTTCCCCGTGGACAGTGTTGCACACGCTTTTACAGCTTATATTCAAAATCTCAAAAAACGCATTGCCAACATATCAATCTATAAACTTCTGTCTTTACAATTATTCACTTTATAGCTAGGCTTCTGTAAGCACTTGCAAAAACTCGCCTTCAATTTCTCCAGCTGGAATCAATGTGAAACCGTTACAAAATTTGCTGCCATTTTGTTCGCGTCTTCTCGCGAGAGCAAACAATAGCTTTCTCAGTGGTTGCTATGAAACCATTGTATCAGTTTTCATAATTTCCTTATCATTGGGTACCCTGGGTGCCAGAGTCTTTAAGAAAAGGAAAGGAGGGAAGGGAAAGGGAGAGGCAGTGGGAAGAGAGAATGCGTCACCTACACACCACCCACTGGGCTCCACCAATCACAATCAACCACCAAATTTGAATTTCTGTAAAATATTTTGATTCGTTCATTACTCTGATGAAGCCCTGAATGCCGGGGCGAAATATTAGTATTTTATAAATAGTATTTAAAAACTTCCTCTTTTTTGCTTCGTCTTCTCCTCGCTTTGCAGCGTTACTGCCTCACTGCTTTAATATACTTTATATTTTCAAAAAGCAAACGAGTCAGCATGCAAAGCCTTGGATCACATACACTTTTCTTTTCAATAAGCAACTTGACTTTCGTCCAGCCCTCAAGAGTTGCTTAACATATCTAGGGTTTCAGACGCCACAGAATGCCTGGTACCCCCTAAAACCTCTTATTTTGGCTCTTTTCTGGCTTCTCAACGTAACTGACAAGTTTGCAAGGATGTACAGTATAAAGAAAGCTATTTCACCAGAAATTGTAGCACAATCTCAGCCCTGGTTGCTTATTGAACGGTTGCTTATTAAAAAAAAAGTGTAAACAGTAACTGTAATTGTAGTATTTTATTGTTAGTGTTTATAGTATAATTATGATTTGGCAATATTTTAAACTTAAATAAAGCAAACTTCAGAGGTTGCATTAAGCTTTTCATTCTATTGCTTATTGCAGAAAGAAAATGCACACGATATCCCCCGGCAATCATGATATCCGCCATAGTCATCATGGTATCCCCCCACCGTACTGAATATCCGCCACGGCAATAAATGGTATCCCCACACAGTCATCATGGTATCCCCCCATCGTACTGAATATCCACCACGGCCATCATGATGTTATCCCACCGTACAGCACAGCCGCCACCGTACTCCGAGATGCCTCTCCACAACAATCTTGGTATCCCTCTACAGTCATCATGGTATCCCCCCACCGTACTGAATAATCGCCACGGCAATCATGGTATCCCCCCACAGTCATCATGGTATCCCCCCATCATACTGAATATCCACCACGGCCATCATGATGTTACCCCACCGTACAGCACATCCGCCACCGTACTCCGAGATGCCTCTTCACAACAATCTTGGTATCCCTCCACAGTCATCATGGTATCCCCCAATCGTACTGAATATCCACCACGGCCATCATGATGTTACCCAACCGTACTGCCCATCCGCCACCATACTTGAAGGCACCTTCCCACGGCAATCATGAAATCCCCCCACCGTACTGAATATCCGGTACCGTACTGTACAGACATTGCGTGGGTCATAGTTGTCTATGTTTTGCGTCGCTGTGCTTCTGCCTCAAGCTTCAAATTTCCTATTCACCTCGCAAGCAGTCAGTAAAGTTGACTTTTGTTTTTTTCTACAGTTGGTTTTATTACCTAACCTTCTTTAGTTTAAATCGTTTTGTTTATACATCAATGTAAATCATGCCAATTTGAACTAGATACCTGTTAGCAGTAAAAGTGCCGAAATCAGTCTTTTTTATAACCAGAAGTGCTAAGTGCTAACTGATAAGATTTGAGTTAACCATAAGTAACTGTGGGCTGAAATCTCAGCTATTTAAACAACTTTGAGTCACATTGCTTTTTTTAAAAAGTGCACGTGATTTGCCATTGGTAAATTAACAGTTGTTAACAACAGTGCAGATCTTCGGACTCTTCTAATTCTAATATGAACTTTAAAGTGCTTTTTAAGGTGGTAATTAACAGTTGCTAGATTTCTCGGTGACTTGAATCTTCATCTCAGATTTCATTATACTGCCAAAAGACTTCTTTATATGATACCAACTCATGTACGCATCCCCACTTTGACTGTTGTCAGGCAGAGTCCAGAAAAGTGTTCAACCTTCCTCCAGACAAATATACCCCTAGCTGGAAACCTTTCTCACTTAACAATGAAAAATAGGCGTGTTTTGGGTGTGACAAAATATTTTCTATTGTTCTAATGGACCTTCCTCCGGTCAAT
This sequence comes from Chrysaora quinquecirrha, assembly GCA_014526335.1. Taxonomy (NCBI): domain Eukaryota; kingdom Metazoa; phylum Cnidaria; class Scyphozoa; order Semaeostomeae; family Pelagiidae; genus Chrysaora; species Chrysaora quinquecirrha. The sequence goes on along the minus strand of JACTAT010000301.1, from coordinate 42,451 downwards.
GACCTTGTGACCGTAACTTTTTCCTGACTCTGTTGTCAGGATACAAATTATTCAGATTTGCCTGATAACAAACATTGTACCACCATCCTCCTCTGTGATTTGAAGCACAGTTCCTGGACCAACGATCATTATCTCGGTCATATGTCGTGAATTTCATTGCATTGTTATACGCCATGCTGTCACCAGCATTTCCAGAATATCCATTGATATTCAGTCGATATCCATCAGCCTCGTTGCCAATCTCGAACAATGTATAAGCTGCATAGAATAACTTATCTGGATAAGATCGATGTTTCAATGTAATATTCAAAATGGCTCCTCTGCAAGGACCAGCCAAACAGTGCAGTTTGTCCAATCCAATCCAAAAATTTCCAGAAGGGTCACCAAAACCTGATTTATAATCAGCCCAGTTGCGCTAGAAATTGACTGATGCGTCGACTCTTCTTTGGATTACAATCCACTGTTCTTTAGGCTTCTTCTCAACTGGAAATGAATTCAGAACGAGACACAAGTCAAATTTTATCCTTATATACTAGAAATGTTCACTGCTTCACAAGGCGGAATTTGATCGGATACACGCATTTTTTTATAAGGAAGTTCGGCTCAGTCTCAGTACTGAAAATTCCTTAACTGACGGCCAAATTTGAGTACTCAATATTCCTTAGCAATTCTTTACCTTTTTACTTTGCGAGTCTTCAAAATAACCAAAGGTCCGCAAAAGTCAAGGAAACATGTGTCATAAAGGTGTCAGAAGACGAGTAGGAATGAATACAAATTGAAAACCATCCTAAGTAGTCTCCGATCCAGTACTAGAAATTCCTCAAGTTTCTGCTTATCCGAGTATACTACCTTCCTTATACACTTTTTTTCTTTTATAAGAACCAGGAAATTTTGATCGAGGCTGGCTGTTCTTAAGATTTTGCCGTTTTTGAGCCTGAAATGTTCTTATGTAATCTGTTCTTAATTCCTTGGTTACTTAGATATCTATATTTTTTAATGAAAGTCTAGGGTGGTACTAGGTTTGTGTGAAAATGCAGCAATCTTGTCTATTTCTTTGTTTGCTTGCTTTTTACGTTCAGGTTGACTATCTGGCTTACATATTTAGCTGATATTCTTAGCGCTTTTTAAAAGGCCAGCCTCAGCTTGTTCTTAATTTGTTCTTGAAATCTGGGCAAAATCCAGGCTCGTGTTCTTATAAAATTGTTCTTATAAAAGAAAAAGAGTGTATAGCACTTCCGTTTGTACATATTAAAATGTTAATTTCCATGGAAACCAATTTTGTCTTTGCAGTTGCGCCGAAGTCACCAGTGGCCCGACTTTCCCTCAGAAAGAGGATCTTGCAGTAAAACCGAGTTCTCCAGCGCGCTTCCGGGCAAGGGCTATAGTATAAAATAAAATGCGTGTGGCGAACAAGACTTGATAGTTTAAAATAACGACTCGCAAGCCTCTTCTCTTCCCAATGGTTAAGATAAAAGGCTGATTCGAAATAAAACTTTGAACCTTAACCTTGTTTTTCCCAAGCAATGATTGGTCGTTTTATGCTCTGCAACTCAGCTTCACCATGCACGATTTGATAAGTATTGGTATCTTTAAATTTGACCACATGTGTGCAAGAATCTTTCACTCCACAGTCGAAGAATTCGGGTCTGAGTGTTGGTTCATCATGGGCGTTGTTTTCTTCATCGCTGTTCTTGGTTATCTTGCGATACATATGCCTTTTTGTATTGACATTGCAATACTGTTGCAAGGCATTATCTGCGCACAACACGAGCACAAGAAATAGAACTCTCATCTTCATTTTATCAGACGACTTCTGTTACCGTGCAGTCGATTTCTTCACGCCCCAGGATGCAAGTAAAGCTTAGCGTTGGAACTTTCTCTAATGTATTTTAGTAAAACGGACTATTGAATGACAAAAGCTTCTGAGCCAATCAGAGAAGTTCGTGGTTATGGACCACACCCTTTATGAAAAGCAACAGCGAATTTTTAATTAAAACTGACTTGTTTTTAACTTTCATACTTATTAATACTTTATACCACGGACGAAAACCCCAATCCTACCGGGGGTGTTTTCCACCCCTCTCAGAGTTTTCTTGTTACTGTCCTGATGTCTTATGCGAGGTCTTATGGATGAATGTAAGCTTCAAAACTAGCTGACTTTTAGCCTTTATCGATTGGTCAAAACGATTTCAAAAAAGAGTAACAATAGGTCATGTGACAATGCCTTATTTGGAATGCGGTCGTACCGAAACCTGATATACAGTAATTGCCTTTTTCTACCAGTTAATCTTATCAGAACTGATTTATTCTTTGCAAGATAATAGAAAATGGTTATAAGTAACAGGGGCGGATCCAGGGTTTTTGCCGACGGGTGCTGAAGGGGGTCTGGGGGCGTTGCCTCCAGAAAATTTTTTTTGGGACCACACCCTTCAAACTTTCGGGAAACGCCGATTTTAAAACTTTTATTGGTGGCCAACGCCCCTTTAAAGACCAAGATTTGAGCCTTTCCTAGCAGCAACATCGAAATTCGAGCGGATGTGTCGTCGATAGCACATGTAAGATGTATGTCATACAGTTCAGCACTTCATAACAGTGATCAAACTGTCAAGATTCTTATTAAGTTTAACCTTTATATTAATAGACTGTTGTGCACCTAGGCGGTCTGTCAGACTAGCTACCTTAGCAGAGATAGCCTGTTAGGTAAGGCTTCAATAGATTAGAAACTTAGGCCCATTAGGCCATAAGCTTGCTTGCTGCCCCCTGCCTGGATGGCCACAGGTCTAGTTAGTAGACTCTACCCTACCTCTGGAATTATCCCATCCAAACTCACCCTAGAATAATGTAATGAATCAGTATGATGCCAAGGAGCATATATCTATAGGTCTATCACTGCCTACTGTTTCACTTCAAACTCCAAACTTCAGAAACTTCAAACAGTGACGTTAAACAGTTAGATTTCAAATCATTTCTTCAATCATTCCTTTATCAGAGAGAACCGTTAGCACGTCCCTCAACAGATTGACCGCCATTTTGAAGTGCTGAACTGAACTGATTGTGAAACACGGTCGTATGAGAGCAGTATGATCCTGTGGGTGCTCCCACCAAAGTTGAGCACCCGTGAAAAGACAAACCATCATTGGTGAAGTGAAATAAAATTGACTCTGATTGGTTATCTAGTTAAATGTTCAAATTCTATGGGTACTCCCGCCAAAGCCGAGCACTCCTGAAAATTGGTATTGATTGGCTTTCTCTCCTGTGGCATATGAAAATTCACGGACCTGGGGGTGCTCGCGTTCAATTTTTGCAGAATGATATGCGATGCCCTCATTGGCTCGATTCGTGAAATAATCTCACATGATTGGTTTGATGTTTTTTTCTGAGTGAGATTCGGTCAATGGAATGTGCTTGATTGAAAACAGCGAAAACAGGAGTCGTGATTAAAATTTTGTAGTGTTGGCTTTCAAACGAGACCCGATCGCAATTTTAAGGTTGACAACGCTTCGGGCTCGTTAGTGCATTACCAAATATGACGAAATCATAATTTTTCCTAGGACATTTTGACAGGTGCTCAAGCACCCTTAGCACCCCCTGGATCCGCGCCTGAGTAACAAGATGTGCAGAAATTTCGGGATTTTTTGGTCATATTGAGGAAGGGTCGATGTTTGACCGATGTCTATAGCATGTCTTCATTATGATGTCATTATGACGTCGAAATGGAAGTGGGAGACGCCAAATTCATCCAAATTTCTTGTAATGCACTGTTCAATGGCTGTACCAAGCTTCATTGCTCTACACTCTTTTTTTTTATAAGAATAAAGTCTATAAGAATATTGAGGCTCAGAATCATCCAATTCTTAAGAATATTGTAAGAATATGCTCAGCCTCAGCTCGCATATTTGTGCCTCATTTTTCAGCAGTTGCCTGTTTTGCAATGTTAAAACGAAACTTCATGATTGTTAAACAACATTCTTATTGTTAAAATAGTTGAATTTTTCTTTCGCTCCGCCATTTACTCGTAATTTTTCTTTTAACTATGTTCCCCTGAAACCATATCATGTTTGAAAAAATAAGAATACTTTAAGAATATTTTCAGGCTCAAAACGAAAATTTCTTAAGAATATTGAGGCTGGGCAAAATTTATAGTATTCTTATAAAAAAAAAGAGTGTAATACAATTAAAATCCGAACACTTAAAAATACATGATATCATTGAGCCGTTTGTTTTGGCAATGATACGTTTCATAGATACGATGATACATTAACGATACGCTTTTTTATAACACCACGGTCCGTTTTCACTCTAGTGAAATTTGCTTGTATTTATCCCTACTAGTTTAGTTTCGGACATAGCAAAGAATTTTGACACAATTTCAGTTTGATCTTTCTTATAAAAGTTGTCATTCTTAAAAAAACGGGAACAAGGGAAATCGCGGGGAGCTTGCCACGCGAAAGAGGAGCTTGCCGCGCGGAAGCGGATATTCTCTAAAGATCTATTTCATAATAACACTAGCCTTTACGTTAGCCAAAATTCAAGAACAAGTAATTTAAGAACTAAATAAACATTGGTTCGTTTATCATTTTTTAGCTAGTAAAAGTTAGAAGTATTAGTTAGTTCGTAAATTGAATGCTCAGATCGTGAGCTACTAAGTTAGTTGGTTTGATAGGCATCTGGTTAGTTAGTTAACTAATTAATTAGCTTGTTAGTCTGAAATTTAGTTAGCTAGTTCGAGAGTTAATTATCTAGGTAGCTACACAGTCAGTCAGTCAGTCAGTCAGTCAGTCAGTCAGTCAGTCAGTCAGTCAGTCAGTCAGTCAGTCAGTCAGTCAGTCAGTCAGTCAGTCAGTCAGTCAGTCAGTCAGTCAGTCAGTCAGTCAGTCAGTCAGTCAGTCAGTCAGTCAGTCAGTCAGTCAGTCAGTCAGTCAGTCAGTCAGTCAGTCAGTCAGTCAGTCAGTCAGTCAGTCAGTCAGTCAGTCAGTCAGTCAGTCAGTCAGTCAGTCAGTCAGTCAGTCAGTCAGTCAGTCAGTCAGTCACTCAGTCATTCAGTCAGTCGGTCAGTCAGTCAGTCAGTCAGTCAAGTAGTTATTTCGTTTATTGGCGAGTTAGTCAGTTAGGTTTTCATAGAGAACATTCAAACAAAATATATTAACAAAAAAGCGGGCATCTCATGCCATTAGGGAAATTCAGAGAATTGCAAGGAAATCGTTATCCTGATGTCAACAACAAAAACTACTCACGCTACAGTAAGTAGACGACAGTTACATCGTTACAGCAAGTACCAAGGGTATTTGCAACAAATCCCCGAATTCGTAGTTGTTACAATTAAACCATGGCTTCATACCTTGTTCAAAATCCACAGAATGTTTATACCAGACATACCAAGGTTCACACGTCTACAACAAACAAAATATGCAAATCACCAACAGAAGTTCATTATTGGATATCGAACTCTAGGCACGCAGTTACTCGCCAGTCAGCTCAGCTCCGGAGCTCATCGTTTCTGGCACTTAGCAGGCCGTCTCCTGCGGTGGTGTTGTGATAAGCACGTGTGCGTCACTCGTGCGAGAGTCCTCGTCCGGGGCTAAGCAGACCCTAGTCAGTCAGCTCAGCTCCGGTGATAGTGTGTTAAGCGCACGTCTCTCGCAGACAAGAGACCTCGTCCGGGGCTAAGCAGACCCTAGTCAGTCAGCTCAGCTCCGGTGATAGTGTGTTAAGCACACGTCTCTCGCAGGCAAGAGACCTCGTCAGGGGCTAAGCAGACTCTGGTCAGTCATCTCAGCTCTGGTGGTGGTGTGATAAGCACACGTCTCTCGCAGGCAAGAGACCTCGTCAGGTGCATGGCAGAGGCTGGTTCAATTCTCTGATGTTCTCAAATAAGATCAGAGGCGTCTTACATTTGAGAATGAAGCGACTGGAAAAATTATTCATATAAGCTTCCTTTTATCATTGAAATTATCATCAAACAGTAAGATATTATCAGACTTACTCTAGCATTCCATGATACTTGATTTTAACAAGGTAGAGAAATATTGAAATGGCTGCAAACAGGTTATGGCGACCCTATAAGATAATGACAATGACAAGCTTCAGAGTGCACACTTATGTGTCACAGCCTTCAAGATCGATGCGGTTCGATGCTATTATGATTTGCTTCGCAAAAATAGGTATAGCCTGGTTTCTGTATTGTCCTATGCGACGGAGAAGCGTGCCGTCCCGGTCGTGTCCCCGTCGTGACGATGTTCATGTCCCCACATAATCGTAAGCGGCAGAGATTTGTCCTGTCCCAGCCCCGTCTCTGTCGTGACAGTGATGTTCATGTCCCGATATAATCGTAAGCGACAGAGATGCGTCCCGTGCCGGTCGTGTCCCTGTCGTGACGGCGATGTTCATGTCCCCATATTATCTCACCATTAAAATGAGTACGAGTACATATAAAAAATTGCTTAAAAAATAAGCAAATCTTGTTGCACGTGACTGGGAGACTGACTGACTGACTGACTGACTGACTGACTGCCTGCCTGACTGACTGACTGACTGACTGACTGACTGACTGACTGACTGACTGACTGACTGACTGACTGACTGACTGACTGACTGACTGACTGACTGACAAAAGTTTGGCGAGCAATGTTTCGCGACGTGGCTGAACATTAAAACATTTGCTTCAAAAGCAAATTTCAAATGTATTAATGTATTATCAAGAAACTGGCCGGTCAGCATACCAGCCTTTGTTGCATGAGCTAGGAACCAAATTTACGGGCAGTGATTCCGATTTGCAACGCAATTTTCAGTCGACTGCAAAATTAAATAATAAACAATTCATAAACTCAAAAAAATGCAAAGATAGATAGGGAGGGAGGGGAATCGCATAAACCAAGACAAGTTAGCTTATCGGTGGTCGAATATGAATGAAACTCTCTTGGAGAAAACACGGCTTAAATACATGCAGGGATTTCCTGGAATTCCCCCAGATTCGTAGGGATTTCTAGAAAGTTAGACTTCTACACAGGAAACCTCAAAGACGCTTAAGGCGAGCGGCACGTCTAGGGTTATACAAGTATAGCCTTACTCATCTCCTAACGTCCGTTGACCTGGAAGGCATCCAGCACTATGCCTTTATCGAGAAAACAAAGGAATTAGAGAAGAAAAACATCGCAAGACCCTCCGCTCCTTCATACTCTAAACAGCCCTCTTCTTATAATAATTATAGCAGTATCTTTCACCATTAACGTTGCTTAAATTAAAAATCTAACCATCATTGAATCCTCTGTGCATCAAATTTTGCTTCAAATTCACGTTTAATTCGAATAAAAGTGAAAGGTTTCAAAAACCAACTTATCAGCTCAAGGAAACATTTAATGAAGTATTTTCCTGTTTGTGAGTTGCTTGTTTCTTGTTTCCTGAATTTCTGCACAAATTGTCAACATTTATTGTTGCAGATGCCTTCATTCTCTGTTTCTTCCATTATTCGTGAGTTTGAAGCAAAATTTGCTGAATTACCTCTCCTAAAACAACCGTAATTCCAGTCGTTTCACACGGAAAGGGTTCCCTTCCTGGAAAGGTCTACCATTTTCCAGAAAATTTCGCACCCGGCCCAGGCCTCTTTGAACAGGTCTATTCAGTGCGGTGGGGATACCATGATTGCCATGAGGCTCCACCTTGTAGTACGGTGACGGTTGTGCAGTACGGTGGGGAGGATATCTTGGAGTGCGATGGGGGATATTCAGTACAGGGGGGAGGTGAAATATGATATCGTCATCTGAATCATTCTTTGCGCGAAGGGGAAGTTTCCGTGGCTACATTTCGCAGCAGGACTGGACTTTCTTAGTTATAGCTGATGATCAAATGTAGCAATGACTTACACTTTGCGCAGCGGAAGCTCTTCGCGCAAAGGAGTTCACTTAGTGGATATCTTGCTCTGGAAACTTCGCATTAAGCAACAGTTTGAGTTTCTTATAATTTAGAATTGCATAACATGGTCTGACCCAGCAATATTAATTGTATCTGCCTCACTTTCATTGGTCCATATGGCATGGCATCAGTGTATCGAGTTACACACTTTTTTTTATATGAATATCCTAATTTTTGCCAAGGCTTGAACTTTTCCATTGTTATTCTTAAATTTCCATTGTTCTTTGGCAATTTTTATCCTGAATATTCTTATAGACTGTATTCTTATAAAAAAAGTGTGTAGTGAGCCTTCATCAGCCAGAGCTAAAGTTAAAATACTTGACCGGGCGAGTCATAATACACCGACACACAACCTCCTGGCAATAATACTTTCACGTTATTAACAAATGGGCTTTACGAACCGTCAGGGGGATTATGTCATACCTGAGCATCAGTTGGTAGTTCTTGATCCCAAGCTTTGCCTTTGAAGCTTCCTCCAGAATCCCATTTGTAAAGTCTTAGACAACCCCCGGTTGACAATTCTACAAAAAAATGCAAATTACATCAACGTTTCAATTATTGGCTGTTCTGCCTTTACCACATGTATGACCATGATTCCTATAACTTTCTATCCCTATTGGGGCATACCGTAAATCCTCGAATAAGCCCCCTACCTCGAATATGCCCCCACTTAAGAATTCATTTTGCAAATAAGCCTCCCCCTCTCGAAAAAAGTCCCGTGGGGAATTATTAGAAGGTCTAATGCAACCTCGTCCCCAGGCCCCAAATCGAATTTCCTCGAATCTCAACCATCAAATCGATTTGGGCCCTGGTACCGGCCACAAAAATCTGCCAAAATACTGGCAAATTTGGCCTAGGCATAAAAACAAGATGTAGATTCTGAAAGCAGATGTTCTAAGAAAAAAATGCAAAGAACTTCATCGATAACTTTCAGGCAAGATACAATATCTCATGTAGCATCATTTTTTGGTTTTTATACGCATTTTTCACATAGTTTTCGGCCTATTTTGGTGTGAAATGTTGAAGAAACTGTGACGTCACTTAAAATGTCTATTGTTTGAACAGCCAATCAAATTGCGAATAGACAAAGCCGATACCAGGGTCGAATATGGACAGCGGAGTTTCACGTAGAGGCCTATTCGCCCTGGGGACGAGGTCGGGTCTTATGAATTTGTATTTGCCTATAATCACAGATATGCCTATAATGAATCTGTCAACTAATTCAAAAACTGAAAATGCTAGTGCTGACAGGTTTTACTATCAATTCAACTAATAATCAGCCATTGGCAGTTGGCAAGCAGCTGATTTTGATTATTTAATACAAATAAGTTATCTTTTTCCTCTCTGCTATTCTGCTGAAAACAAACTGGAACTATGGAACTTTGAAACAACCCCCTCCCCCTCGAATAAGCCCCAACCAAAAATTCGTTTTTGCAAATAAGCTCCTGGGAGCTTCTTCGAGGATTTACGGTACATCTCCATAAGATTTAAGAATTTGACTTACCTTTCAAACGACTGACTAGATATTCTTGGTTGACAGTGACATCAAGATATGGTATCAACGACTTTAAAGACGGCAGGAGTTGTGCTTTTGTAACTGCTACGTTTCGGAGAGAATTCAAGCTCAGGTCTAAAATGAAATTAACAGGGATCTTAAACGAACGGTTCAGAGGAGTTATGAACTCAAGAAACAATCAGCATTTTTTGAGAATTTCCAAAGTTTTTCTACCTGCGATGTATGTTACCCAACAGTAACAGCCTTAGAATATCGTTGAGAACAAAGTGTACACTCCTTATCTTTAATAAGCTTTGTTTCCTAACTCACGGAAAAGTTTCAAAAGTTTTGACACTTTTATTATAGTAAAAGTTTATTGTGTGTTTCTCAACTTACAAAGAATAGACCTTAATAAACAAGAGCTTTAATAATCAACAAAGGTTTCTTAGTTGCCTTTTAAACAGTTAAAGATTTGTTGTTATTTTCAGCAATTGTGCCTGGATTTGCCATTTCTAACGGGGCAAGTGATTAATTTCCTATCCAGGAACCTGTATGGGTCATTGCTTGCCACTCGTATGGAAAACATATTCCCACAGTTGCAACTGTGGCTAAGCAACAATCGCAGAAAAACCATTGGAAAAAACTGGCCTATTTTGTGCAACTTCGTTCTCAAGAAGTTAGATATTGTATCAGAAAGCTTTGATACTGTCTTATATGCTTTCGCTATTCCTAGCCATAGTGAACTATTTTGTACCGTCAACAGTCTATATTCTCAGGAAGTCCTAGTTTCGACCATCTATTTTTGTTTATCTTAAGGTGTATTTTTTAGTTACACTTTTTTTTCAGCAGACGCCTACTCTTTTCGGCAGACGTCGAAACGTATTTTTTTGGTACAGTCTTGAAAACGGCAGGTTTCGCAGTTCTCCAAAATCTTCTGCTGCCGAAGCTGGAAGGTTTCGCAGACTTCGCAAGGAATCTCGTTCTGAAGTTGTTCATGTTAAAAACGGGATGCCCTTAAGAAATTATCGGCATCCCTCATTAATGGCACATGCTCAAAACAATTTCACAAGTGTGGCAGCCAAGGAAACGGAAGCCTTGTTTGATTTGCCTACGATTTTTGGTTGCGGTGTTTTTTGGTGAAAGAAACTTTCCCCCTGCTAAATCTACAGTTTTCAAAATTCGGAGAGTCTGCCAAAAACAGAAGGTTACCAAAAAATATGCTCTTAAAAGTAGCTACCAGTATCAGAGTGTCTAAAGTGACAACTGCTATAAAATGACATTTATCTACATTACACTCTTTATATAAGAACCAGGAAATTTTAATCGAGGCTGGCTGTTCTTAAGTTTTTACCTTTTTGAGCGTGAAAAGTTCTTAATCTGTTCTTAATTCCTCGGTTACTTAGAGAGTAGTATTTTTCAGTGAATGTATGGAGTAGTACTAGGTTTGTGTAAAAATGCAGCATGCTTGTCTATTTCATTGTTCGCTTGCTTTTTACATTCAGTCCGACTGCCTTACTTTCATATTCAGCCGATATTCAGAATGCTTATGAAAACGCCAGCATCAGCTTGTTCTTACTTTGTTCTTAAAATCCGGGCTTATGTTCTTATAAAATTTTTCTTACAAAAAATGTGTAGGCCTAGTTTTACGATAGACTTTAATGAAAATCTTACCACCAATTTGTAATTCTGAACATCCATTTTGTACTAGGGTATCATTAATGCTTGATATCTCAGCTACTATCTTTTCAATTATTGTTTCAGCAAGCCACTAAAGAAGAAGAATTGAAAGAAATGATTACAAAACTTAACTGTGAAACCGTAAAACAACCGTTTAAACGCACCGGGTGTTAATTTAAAAAATGTGGTATTTATTCTTCTTTCCGGACTCCAATTATCCGGTCGGTCATAATTTTCAACTACGAAATTATTATTTAGCGAATATTCTATTTTTCTTTTATTTTTCTTTGTATAAACCAATCGAATATGAAAATTTCACGCAAATCAAAATCACTCTAAACCTCAAATACTCCAGTATACTAGTGTACATTTGTCATGAATGGCGTACAGAAGGAGATTTTTCAACAAGTGGCATAGCACAATAAATGGGACTGGAACCTGAGCTGAATGACCAGAGAGTCAACGATATTTCCACTGAGCTATAGAGCTCAATGAAGTCGCCGAGTAACCCCCCCTTCTCGTTTGACTTTTTCATGTTTCGGCTATGTTGAGACTTCTTCGGCACCATATATATATACATATTTTTCATGAATGGCGAACGCAAGGATAGATTGTTCCACAAGTGGCATACCACAAAAAGTGGGACTCGAACCTGACAAATTCAAGACATTCATGGGAAAACCTATAGGCGTTACTTTAATTTTACCCTATAGCCCTGGGCATTCATCGGTGTTTATTCGGGAGCGGCGTTTGTTTGGGAGAGGGCGTTAAATCGGTCATTTACGGTTATTATAATCATTATTATATTACTAACATCTTATTCAGTATGAATACCCTGGGTACTCACTTTCTGGTGTCGAAATGATAAACAGTTGAGCTAGACTTAGGCTTAAGTCAAGAAATCTCGACGAGATTCAAAGCAGCAATCCATCATGCGCCATCCCTGACCATTCTCGGCTCCCCCCAACCTCGTCCCCAGGCCCAAAATCGAATTTCCTCGAATCTCAACCGTCAAATCGATTTGGGCCCTGGTACAGGCCACAAAATTTGCCAAAACACTGGCAATTTTGGCCTAGGCATCAAAACAAGATATAGATTCCGAAGCAGATGTTCTTAGAAAGGAAATGCAAAGAATTTCATTGAAAACTGTCAGGCAAGATACAATAACTTATTAAGCATCATTTTTTGATTTTTTCACATGTTTTTCACATAGTTTTCGGCCTATTTCGGTGTGAAATTTTGAAGAAACTGTGACGTCGCTTAAAATTTCTATTGTTTGAACAGCCAATCAAAATTGCGAATAGAAAGGGACGATACCAGGGTTGAATATGGACAGCGGAGTTTCACGTAGGGGCCTATTCACCCTGGGGACGAGGTTGAGCTCCCCCAGCCTCCATGCCTCCTCTTCTGCAACTGAGTTTGATTGAGAACAGTTAGAGATATGTTCGCCATCTTACCTTCCTTAGATTTTCGGTCCATAAGTCCAAATCTTCTCGGCTGATCTTTAAATTTCTCCATAGCTAACAAATCAGAGGCAAGAAAAAGTAAAAATTCAGGCAAGAAAGTGAAATCGTTCTCACCAAGAGAAATCGGGTACATGTCGTGTGCTTACTGGAAAAAAAATGATAACATAATCAGAAATAAAATCCTCACCTTTTCATAATCAAAATTAGCAGATGGAATATCTTCATCTTTTGGCTTGAAGATTGTGGAGACCTAGGTAAAATCATATAACATATACGGGGAGTTCCAGTAAAAGGAACTCGGTCAAGAAACCTTCGTACCAAAGTCAAAATTTGATTTTTGAGCAGGAAATTTGGTACGCATATTTTTGAAGGAACGAGAATTATGCTGAAATCAATTTATAATGCTTTACTTAATGAATAACACTAGCAAGAAACAAAACATTTGATACCGTATTTTTTTAGTCAACACAAAGAAAAGTCAAATGTGTACTTCAAAGAAGCACAACTCGCTATAAACAGTTTTTAAACAATTTTGTCCGTTTAAATAAATCATTTAGCAAACCCTTGGCCTGAACTAACCAATGGTTGTATCAATAAACCTTTGCTGTAACTTATCTCAGCAACAGAAAATCCTCAATTGCATGAAATGTGCATAAAGTTTGTGCACGTGCTTTATTTATCAATGAAATTCATTACAGCATATTTTTGTGAAGATTAAATATTCAAATTTATCCTTGTAATACTCACAAGAGTGTAGGTAGACAGTAAAAGTATTACACGAAATTTTTATTGGCCTTGAGGCTACGGTTCGCAACTAAAAACAAATTCTAAAGCTGGTTCCTTTCGGAACACCCTGTATTAATGAAACAAAAATCAGACGGTTAGTTTTTTTTATCAAATCGTGCATTTGTTTTGAACAAATTCGGCTCTGGTTTACTTCGTAGACTTGGAGTGTGTATTTTTTCATCTGCGATTCTGCAACAGCCTAATTTGCAGGACTTGAATTAGACTTGTCCCATGTCCCTAACTTTCGCTGACACTGAATTGAATTGATGTTTTTTGTTGTTGTTCGCTTCAGTGTAGTTTGAGCGTCCAGCAATTCAATTCAATAGCGATAACTACGACTCATGTGGAAAGTCTAAGCTTGAACTTGAATGCCATTTAAGGGTGTTCAAATTTAGTGTCTTTGAATGTAGGATATGTCAAAGATAGGAGCCCATCAAAGTGGGTGGCAAATTGAAAAAAGGCCGAAAGTTTAACTTTAATTCGGTACAACGCAGTGCTTCATTTTTTATAAGCAACCGCAGTTTTTTATAAGCAACCAAGATGTAGAAGGCCTAAAATTTTAAGCAACGTATAGTACCACAGGAAAAAACCTAAGCAACTTTTTCAATTTTTGATGATTTATATCACTGCAAAAATCGAAGATTCATCAACATAGAAGCTATTTCCATTCATTTGTCGTCAAAACTCGCATATCCACGGAGTGTTTCTCGTTAAGTGAGACATTTCATTGAGGGTTTTCCGTTTAACTTTCAATGCAAAGTCTCTAACGGTAACAATATCAGCAGGGAGAAATGATTCCAGTCATTTTATGTGCAATGTTAGAATTTGCTGTTTTTCTAGCCTCTATGCTATTCTTAGTTCAAAAAGATACGGTTAAAATAAAGCAACTACTAAGCATTTGCTACTAAAAGGTGACCAACAATAAGCAACTTTTTTAACTACGGCCGAGCGAAGTTGCTTATAAAAAAACTACGTGTAGTTTATTGCGTGAGAAGCACAAGTGCTAATCACACGACCACCGGAGCTGAGCTGACTGGTGAGCAACTGCGTGAGTTTTAGACTCGTATCACACGAGTACCTTAAGTCTTAAACCCCGGTTCGATTCTCACACATGTCACTGATGAGCTCCAATAAGAGTGAAACGCGTCTGGCATTTGAGAATGGAGCGGCTGGTGAAACTATTTATATATCATGATCTCTACCTTGTAGCAAGTTGATATGAACCGAAGACTGGAACGAAATCAAGGGCTTCTCTGCCATAATTCCAGAACGATTGAGGTGAACTGTGATTGCTCTCTAGTTGTGCTAGAAATAAAAGAGAGCGAGATGAAAAACCAAAATAAAGTCTTGGCCCGGAAATATATACACCCTTGTAGTTGTTGCTTTATTTTGAATAGGCTGTTATTTCTAGGTTTTTCAGCTTATTTAGGCCTACTATGCATGCCGCATCTAGGCATGGGACCCCTAGTTTAACATCACCCATCAAGATATTGACCTCACTTGGTCAAGCTATACTAACCATACACGAAGCTTTTTTTATAACCAACCGCTTATTTTTTTTATAAGCAACCAAGATTTAGAAGGCCTAAAAACTTTAAACAACGTATAGTACCACAGGGAAGAAGCCTAAGCAATATTTTAAATTTTAAATAATTTGTATATCACTGCAAGCAATCGAGGATTGATCAATCTAGAAGCTATTTCTGTTTATTTGCCGTGAAAAACTCGCATATCAATGGAGTGTTACCCAGTACGTGAAGCATTTCATGGAGGGGTCTCCGTTTTACTTTCAATACAAAGTCTCTATATGGTAACAATTGCATGGTAGTTCTTGACTGATGTTATTTACAATTTTTTGCTGTATACTAGGTGTTCTAGCGTTATGGGGGCGACAACTCGAAATTTTGCTATTTTTCTGGCCTCTATACTATTCTAGGGCAAAAAATATACAGTAAAAATTAAGCAACTACTAAGCAACTTTTCCTACTAAAAGATGGCCATAAGAGGTCCAAAAATAAGCAACTTTTTTAACTAGGCCTGAGCAAAGTTGCTTATAAAAAAACTGCGTGTATTGACATCATATTGAGTATACGTACCCCTAGAAAAACCAGGATCTTATGAGCAATGAGTTTCTAGGAGGGCTCAAAGGAATGAGGGCCAAACAGAGCTTTAAAGGTAATTTTTTAGATGCTGTGGCGTCGTGATGTAATCCAGCTGACTCGTAGTGTAAGAAACTCAGTGTGGTGTGGTCAGGGTTCGAGCCCAGCCACGGTAGCGTCACAGCCAGGGTCGAGGTCTCGATTAGTTAACCTACTACTGAGATCCTAGCGACTTGCGCTAAAAAACCATATCACCTTTCAGTTTTACCTCTTCTGATCATGAAATCTTTTTCTTCCTCTTCTTTGAGATATCTATCCAAAGATTCTGCGTCTAAAATTTGTTTATCTTTATTGGCTGTAAACAAACAAACAATTGAATCAAAATCATTTCGCTGATGCCCTAAATACCGCATTTCCTCGAATAACGCCTTCCCTAGAAGAAGCGCTCCCTTTGGATGGAGCTGTCCATCAGGTTGGCCCCAGGCATCCCTTTGATAGTGTATGTGCAAGCTCTTGATGGGCGGAATCAAGCAGGGCATCTTTTAACATTGTTACTACTGGGCGATCGGCCCAGTCGAGCCCTCGTTTTTTGGCCCACTAGATTGGACCATTTTTATACAATAGCGAACTATGGAATAACGAATTAAACCAGTAATAGAATAGACTGCATACAAAGAAAATTCCTAAGGAGAGTACTGGGCATAAAATGGCCGAAAGTAATAAGTAACCAAAAGTTATATGAAAAAACAGAACAAAAACCGTGGAGTCAAAACGTGAAAAAAAGATCAATGTGCTGGTTAGGTCCTTTACTTAGACTTGATGCTAACACACCCGCAAAGAAGGCTTTGAACGAATTCATAAAGAAAGCAAATAGACCCCCGGGAAGACCAAAAGAGACTTGGCTAAGCTCAATCAAACGTACTCTGATGTCCAATGATCTTAATGTGCATTTTGAAAGTAACAGCACAATGATAAGAGATCTGGAAGAGTTGTGTGCAGACAGAAAACCATGGAACAATATTATTAGGAACATGAAGTTGTAAAGCACAACGTACATGCGAATAAGAAGATTGAGCCCTTTCTGCAACAATTGCTATAATATTTCCCTAAATTTAGGATTGACAATAGTTCTTTTTGAAAATCATATCGAAGACTACTATGAAAACCACTTACATAGTCACCAAGTCAATATTACAGTTCCAAACTCGCAAAGAAACTCCAGTGAACAATTTAGAAGAAGTTCCAAAATCCAGAGGCCAAAATCTAAATATGCATCAATGGCACTGTACAGCATTGCATTTTTTCACCAAGACTACTTACCTTAACAAAATAGGTCGGCAGAAACATGAATCGCTCAGTTAAATGGGGAATGATTTTGTAAGAATGGTTTTGTAATAGATATATTTCAGTCATGGAAACTCAACCAGAGAGACTGTAGTTACATAAAATTCCAAAATTTTCCGGGGAGCATGCCCCCGAACCCCCCTAGTTCAGCGCGCCTTTGGCACATGTGCCTTATGTCACGTTTACTTCATGGACCAAACATAACACCCCCTTCCAGTCAAAAAGGGTGTTTTAAGGCCGCTGAAGTTACCAAAGTTTTAGAGCAAGCATGAACCGTCATTCATTTTCTTGATATAGTCTGCAAGCTTAGCTATTTTAGGGGTATACAGACCTAGCTTTCTCCAAGGGAAACGGGCCCTCCTTCTTGTTTCGCCCACTAGTCAAAATTCCTTAAAAGATGCCCTGATCCAGAGATACCTTTTGCTAGCTGCTGCAAAAATAAATTTTCGTTAGAGCATTAGTTTATTCATAAATTTCCAAATTTATGCTCCTCTATGAGAGGTCTTCTTAAAAAAGCGCCCCGGGCGCTTAATTGAGGAAAGAAAGTACTGATTAATATCCCTGAATATTAGTTTGTTTAACATAGAGCAGAAATGTTACTTATGCGCGCGCATTTTCTTCTGCACTTGCAAAAACGAAAATTGAGTTGAATTTTCTGCTGTTGAACAAAGGCACAAAGCTGTGAGGATTTTGCTTGTGTGTTTAATGTTTCGAATTTTTGTTAATTATTTGTGTTAAATAAAGCTTTGGAAACTCAGACAAGATGAAAATAAAACAATGATATCTTCTGGGGAAATCAGTGATGATGGATTATTAACTTTTCCAAAGAGATGTTTATGCACACAACTCTCAACTCTTGGTTTAGGCCACACCATGATAAACTCTCTTTGTGGGGAAAAACAATAAATAACTTTTCATGAATAACTTTTTGAAGAACACTATGAAATGTTTAAAAAATGTGAAAAAAGTGAATAAAGTAAAGAAAGTAAGATAAAAAATTAGTTATTTTAGCTTCACCCAGAAATGACAAGTTAACAAATTCAACAAACTAAATTTTTGAAATTTGAAATTCATTCTCTATTCTAAACAAAAACAGAGATATCTCTAACAACATCCTTCTTCAGCATTAATTATCCTGTCAGCAACTGCCCAGCTTATCAGTTAAAGTACACATCTGCTCCACAGAATATATCACAAGACAGGCCAGTTTTGTTTACTATTATACATCATTTGTTGCTTGAAGTGTGGTTCACAAGTGAGATTCTATGAACAGTTGGAATGTTGGATTATTTTGAGCCCTCATTCCCAAAAAGCTTTGTCCTGAACAGCAAAAACTTCAGGACCAAACTTTTTGTGAATGATTGAATGAAGATGGCATTTATTTCCCCATAAAATTATTTTTAACAGCTTTGTACTGACTCTGGAATGCTCAACAATTTTCAGAACATTGCATAGGTGATCTGAAAGAAAAAAAACAGACACTAATTACCCTAGGATTACAAAACACAATAATTGTTTGAAGAGGAAAGTCCCAGTGCCCTTTGAATATAACATTCACATGCTTTGCTAAAAGAATTTTAATCAATATTGTACATTACATAAAGCAGAACAGTACTTGAAAAATAGAATGGAATGGGCCTAGGCAACATGTCATTAAAAGCTTAAAATTATGAATACATTTGGAGAAAAATTTCAGTATGTTTGCCAATTTTCCCACGAGTGAGATATAGTGTTTTAAGGAGTTTGAGATATGCTCTTTCAGCTGAAAAAAAATTTGTGTTGTGGCAGGGTAGGGATTTTTCACAATTTGCAACTGAATTTACCCATATAAAGTTTTGCATTTTATTACGAAAATGTACACTAATTTTTTGTTCCGCAGTAGAAAAGTAACGGCATGTTCGATCTCTAATGAGGTTTGAAAACTTGAGAATTTAAGCTCGGGCCTACGCCAGGTAACATAAAAAATCCCGGAAAGTTAGGTTTGTATCGAAATATTTGTGAGTGAAGAATTTAGATTGATAGGGGAAGTGTGTTCTCAATGTTCAACTGATGCCAGTTTGAGCTAAAATTTGAAATAGTTTGCCAATTTTCCGAGTATACAGACCTGTATCAGAATGTCGTCCTCATCTTGGAGATCCATTTCGTGAAAAATTCATCTTGTGGCAGGGTACAGTTTTGAGATATCTTTAATTTACATTTCCAGAAATTTCGCTGTAAAACAGTCTTCCCTGCTGATGAAATATAAGCATCTATTTACCACTTAAACCCTACAGATCTCCATGAAACTTCACTTGACTGTAGCCACCTCCTCAGTCTACAGCATCATGGCCACCCTTTTCACTTCGCGCGTTCCAAGATGCCTGATCACGCTGTTGGGTTCCTGTGGTGAAAAATTCTCTGCCCTCCCTCCTCCCTCCATTTTGACCCTTCCTTGCAGGCGCAAGAGCCGTTTGGTCAGCGGCATAAACATTTCTGCTCTATGTTAATTGAATGTTTCTTAAAAAGGGGTGAAGTGATCTAATTTGAATAATTAAAATTGGAGCATGAAAATTTTGTACTACTAAAAAGCTAATAATTAAAAGCCAATTTCGAAGCCTTAAAAGCCAGAGATTGACAAAGTTTTCTCGCAAATTAAGATATATACACTTTTTTAATAAGAATATTGTTTATAAGAATATTCAGGCTCAGAATCATCCTTTTTTTAAGAATATTGTAAGAATACTGCTCAGTCTCAACTCCAATATTTGCGTCTAATTTTTCAGCAGATCGAAACTTCATGATTGTTAAGAAAATTTGGTGGTTATAATGGTTAAATTTTTCTTTCTCTCGACCATTTCCTCATAATGAGATAATTTTTCTTTTAACTATGTTCCCCTGAAACCATATCAGGTTTGAAAAAATAAGAATACTTCAAGAATATATTCAGGCTCAAAACGAACATTTCTTAAGAATATTGAGGCTGGACAAAATTTATAGTATTCTTATAAAAAAAGAATGTAGTACATCCAAATTTGCAAACCGTCGAGAAGCAACATTACTACAATACATAATACAACACCACATAACTGCAAAGAATCACAGGAAATAACAGTCTGTTTTCGTAAACAGATAAAAAGGTTTCATTTTTGCAACTTTTCTACTGCAGGAGTTTCTTGAATTTTCGACACTCTAAGACGCTTGTGTGTTTATTATTAAGGTTTTCATATGAGCACAATGGAAGAGGAGAACCGACATTCTCTAATCCAAGGGGTACTTAACACAATTTTGGTAAGGGTATGTGCTGCCCATAGGGGTGGGTTTTTGGACTTGAAATTCTCTAAACGTGGGTTTCTAAATTGTATTTACATCTAGACTGTATTTTAATGGTTTAGAGATTCGATTTAGATTAGTTTCTTTAGAAGCTAGAATATACAATCGAATTAAAACAAGATGACAAACAAAATGGGTACGATTCTAACCAGAACCCCATATAATAGGGTGGTAAATTGAAGAAAACTAAGAAATTTCACCTTATTTGAGACAGAATAGTGTTGAAATTGCTTCGAAGATGTTCGTAGTTCAATTTCAAGTTACAATGCGGCCTAGAAAGTCTCATAACTCTTAGATTCCGCTTAATATGGGGTCTACATGAAAAGTAGATGGGTTTGGATCTGGGCGGCACATCCTCGTCCCTCCATAAGTCATTACACATCCCCGGGACCCTTACTAGCCTTTGAGTTATACAAAACTTCAAAATACTTATACAAAAGTTTATACCTGCTAGTTGAGGTATTAGGTCTGTAGCCCGACGATCCTGATGTCGGCGTCCTTTCCAGTGGTCTTCCTGTGACCTGTCAAAAGATTAAAGGCATTTGTTAAGCCGGGCGCAAACAGTGCCACCATGTTGGCCCACATCGCCACAAATAATTGTTGGCCAGCATGTTGGCATGGTGTGTTACAGATTTTGGCCTAAAAATAACAGCATGTTTTTGGCGGAAAAAATTTGTCCAGCATTTTCATCGATAAGGCGGGCGCAAACCAAGCCAACAATGTTGGCCAGCTTGTTGGCTGAAAAAAGGCCAACATCACAACATCTCATCACAGCATCTGAGGTGTTTTTTCGTTGCTGGCGTCATCTACAAATTTTCACTCCTATTGGTGCATTTCGATCCGCATCTGGGTATGAATTACGCATTTTTAATTGTTTCGGCCTGTTTCTGATGTTTATACTATTAGGAGTGTCGGAGGAAATAAGCTTTCTAGTATGTCGAAAAATGTTTTCGCCAGTTTTCTGAAGTTTATAGCCTTAAGGAGTGTCCCACGAAAAAATGTTTAAGCATGTCAAAAATGTTTCCCTTTTTCTTGTAAATTTGAATATACATGAGGAACAACCTCGTCCCCAGGGTGAATAGGCCTCTACTTGAAACTCCGCTGTCCATATTTGACCCTGGTATCGGCCCTGTCTATTCGCAATTTGATTGGCTGTTCAAACAATAGAAATTTTAAGTGACGTCATAGTTTCTTCAAAATTTCACACCAAAATAGGCCGAAAACTATGTGAATAACATGTATAAAAACCGAAAAAATATTGCTACATGAGATATTGTATCTTGCCTTACAGTTATCAATGAAATTTTTTGCATTTTCTTTTCTAAGAACATATGCTTTCGGAGTCTACATCTTGCTTTTATGCCTAGACCAAACTTGCCAGTATTTTGGCAGATTTTGTGGCCAGCGCCAGGGCCAAGATCGATTTGACGATTGAGATTCGAGGAAATTCGATTTGGGGCCTAGGGACGAGGTTGCATGAGGAAAACATCTTAGAGTACCTTGGTAGTAGGTGTAGGACTGTATCGTACTCTAGTTGTAGGTGTATACTGCGTAGAAGAGATGTTCTCTGGAGATGTATCTGGTATAATTGATCCACTCGGGGTTGTCCTTGATGATATACGTCTCTTAGGCCACGAACCAGTGCTTACGACCGGAGTTGTATGACATGTGCTTCTTGCTACTGGTGTGCGAACAACAAACGATTTATCTGTTAAAAAAGAAACTCGGTTTCGTTGATATTCATAGTAAAGGAAATGTACGGTTGAATGGGGTATTTGAAAACGAGAGAATTTCCTAGGGAGGGGGGTTATTATATTAGCCTTTTGAGCAGATGCAATAAATTCTGAAATAGTAGACAGTAACAAGATTCCAATACCGGGCCTGTTGAAAATAAAAGGCTAATCTTAAACTAGGCTGCTCTCCTCGAACGAACTGCGAAACCTTCCACCTCTGACTCAGAACAGATTGTTTTGGAGTCCTGGCTAAACTTGGCAGTTTTCGGCTCGAATGCAGTTTAGCGGACACCTTTCACGGGGAAACCAGGCTATAATAGAGTAGGGTTTTAGGGTTGGGGTAAGAGTATAGTTTAGGGTTACGGTTGGGGAAAGGTTTTAGGGTTTAAGCTAGGGCTGCAGGGCTAGGGAAGCGGTAGGGTTTTAGGGTTAGGCTTAGCGAAGGGTTTTGGGGTTAGGGTGAGGGAAAGGGAAGGGCTTTAGGGTTAAGGTAGGGTTTTGGGGTTAGGGTTCAGGTAGGGTTTTTGGGTTAGGGTTAGGATCGGGTTTTAGGGTTAGGTAGACTGGCAACACCAGTCCCTCCCCCTCGCTGTAATTGCTGTTGTTGTTGTTCAGGGCAACTTGGGGGAGGTTTTAGCGACCTATCAGTGTTAAGGAGCATAACAGAGGCTTGTGTAGCGAGTCTAGGGTTAGGGATAGGGTTAGTTTTAGGGTTTTCGATGTATACGTCATCCGCTCGAATCAATAGCAAATTGCTTTCGTTGCGTTTTCGAAGGTGTCCGCTAAACTGCATCTGTACCCAGTTTTCGGACGCCTAAAAGCCTAACAAAAAGAGGTGCCTATCTAAAACAGAAGGTGACCAAACGATATGCCTAAGGTATATTATGGTTTATTATAGAGGCAAAATCAATTATTAGGGTCTTATAAAAGTTCCGTTTTCGATTACCGAAAAGGCCGGCTATGTGTGGAGGGAAGGCAGAAACGTAAAAATAGATTTGTGTTTTCAAAAATATCCTGTGTGGAAGGGGCTTTAGGCTTTATTTAAATCACAGATGCACCCACCTGTATCTTTCAATCCTAATAGCTTTTTCTGCAATGGACTGACAGCAATGGTGTCACTTCTTAGACTGGGAAGCAAGTAGATATATAGATTCACCAAAGTATTCCAGAGAAAATACAAGCTCATTGCGTAATCTGCAAAAAATTCGCATTAAGAAAGCATTTGATTGCAGTTAATACATTATTGCATAATAATGGATCACTCCAGTAAACAGCCAACAGAATTAAAATTGAATGAAGTCACAAGATATCAAGTCTTCAATGAGAAAATCTTATAAAGCATCCAAAACTTAGTTTAGGTATACAAAGTTTCACTGTCCTAGCGCTGGTGTTCTTAACTTAACGAGCATTCAAAGTTCCAAATTTCATAAAGGCTTTGACCGCGAAAAATGATCGTAAACATCGTTGATATTAATAAAATCGTAAACTTTGAACGCTCGTAAAATCGATAACACAAGCCCTGAGATAGTAAAACTTTGCACCAAGACTAATTCTTCGGTCCTTTATACGATTTTCACACTGAAAACTTGATACACGTTTTTTTTAATAAGCAACCGCTCAATAAGCAACTAGGGCTGAACTGACCTTAACATTAAGCAACTCGAGGGCTCAATTTAATTGCTGTAAGCAACTAAGAAGTCAAACAACAAAGCTTATACACGTTCTTGTTGTTAGGAAATTGTTTGTTCTTACGTTTTGCATGTTGAAGTTCGTTAATAGCTAACGTTTTTCCACTTACTGCCTCCCAAAAGTCATGTTGTAGGCCTTAACAGTTGACGATTTTGACCCACGAAGTCAGGGTGGGTGTGAGGTACAAAACATGTTAAGCAACTTTTAAGCAACTTTTGAGGGCTGAAATGTCTAAAATTTTAAGCAATTTTGAGGGCTGGACAAAAGTCAAGTTGCTTATTAAAAAAAGTGTATCTTGTAATTTCAAAAACTTTCAATTCTACCTAAGCGATCTATTAGAATCATTTCAGATAAAAAACAAAACATAAAATTATTTTGTTTTATAAGAAACTAAAAAATTGTGCAAGTACTAAAAGTTTCTTAAAATTTTCAGATTTTGAGTACTGAAAGTTTGTTACGAGTTGCTTAAATATCTATATTGGCGATGTAGTAATTTTGTCTGGATGAAGTTTTAAACCCATTCATCTGCCTTATTTGAATGCTTGCAGCTCTCCGATTCGTCTGTGTGTCACAAGAGTACTTTATTGCAGACGAAACACGGGGAATGAAAGGAAATACTTCGCAGATTGAGGTGAAAACTTTCCTACGTAAAAAATTTCCAGTACTGGAGTTTCTAAAACTTTTGGCCATTCCAGAGTCTGGGTTTCTTATAGAGAGTTTCTTATAAACAAAATACGTGCATAAGTTTTATGTTTGTGTCTGTAAGTTTTACTTCTCCCAGTTTCAGTCTTTCAGGATCTTCTACAACTGAAATATAACCAATACTTAGCCGAGCTTATATACAAAATTTCTAGGTGATTTTTAGTAAAAATTACACAGTTTGTTTTTAATCTGAAATTACTCTATATACCCTCTGCTTACAATCAAGTCATCAAGCATTAAGCACTGTTCTTTAAGCGATGCTAAACTATGGTTGTTACCCATGCATTTCTCATAGCAAAAACAATGGCTTTTACCTGCATAAGTGAAGTACACGATCAAAAAATGATAATATTTGTCCCCAAATCTTTGAAATCTATAAAAATAAAAAGACAATTATAGAAGATACTAAAAAGTAGGATGCAAAAGATAAAACAGACAAAAAATCGCTTTCTTTATTATCTAAACTTATTATTTCTTATTTCTTAAAAGCACACTAAGGCCTTTCAAGCAAAGCTATCTTCTAAAAATAAAAAAATATAGATATAAATTCTTCTAGACAGTAATGGCCTGATAACAAGAGGCAAGCTGATCTGGGGATTGGGTCAATACGCCAAGCAGGCTTGTTTCATTGAATTGGGTATAAATGGCAAAAGCCAAGCTGGTCAGCCTTTCTATAACCCAGTTTGAGTTGGTGTGGTGCAAACAACACATTTCTATACATAAACTCGTTTTTCTTTATATGAAAAACTTTATAAGAACACTAGCCTGGATTTTGTTTACCCAGATTTTAAGAACAAAATAAGAACAAGCTGAGGCTGGCCTTTTCTTGAGCCCTTAGAATATCGGCTGAATATGAAAGTAAGACAGTCAGATGTCAGATTGAATGTAAAAATGAAGCGAACAATGAAATAGACAAGCATGTTGCATTTTAACACAAGCGTAGTACCACTCCAGACATTCACATATAAATATTACTGTCTAAGAAACTGAGGAATAAAGAACAGATTAAGAACATTTTGCAAGAAAGTGAACAGTCTTTGAGTTGTACAAAACTTCTAAATTGCGATGAATAGCGGAATCATTTTTGGGCATACTTAGAAGCTTTTTTCGTCTGACACTCCTCAGAGCATGAACGTCAGAAACAGACTGAAACAATAGACTAAGGCGGAATTTATACCCAGATGCAGCTCGAAATGCACCAATCAGAAAGAACGAAAAGCTGAATTGGCATTGTGTTTCAAACACCAATCAGCTGGTCGGATACAGTGGGAAGACCAATAGAATTATTTGAAGAGTCCAAGTGAGAAAATGAACTCTTTCTGTCTACACAGAACCGACCTAGGATTTTAGTAAGCTTCAAGTCTATTTTATACCGGCGAATGGACAGTGTTGATTTAGATTTAGACTCCATTTGTATACTAGTACATAACCACTAACAAAACGTTTGTATGTCATGTACATTTGTACATTTTTTAGCATACTCTGCATACTGGGGACAGGTGCAGTTGTTAATCTTTGTCAGTTGTACATGTGATTGCATTTTAAAACAATAGCTCTACTGGGCGATTCGGTAGAATTTCAATCAAAAGATATCAAGTTTTTGATGCAAAACTCGTATACAGCACCCAAAATTTAGTCTAGGTGGAAAGTTATTATAGTTTTTACAAGCATTCAGAGTTCACCACTTTACAAGGGCTAAGACCAAGTGAGTGTAAAAGTTTCACCTACTTCGCTTTTTGCGGTCAAAGCCTTTATAGAATCGGGAAGTTTAAATGCTTATAATATTAAGAAGACAAGTGCTAGGACAGCAAAAATTTGTACTTAGACTAAACTTTGGATGCTTTATCAGACAGGCCAGTGTGCATTTCATGTAGCCTATGCCCGAGATCTCTGGCGTGGAGTTCTAAATTTTATTGGTGTACTGGCGTGGATCTTAAAAAAGCAATAGCCTAGTAGACTATTATTTCAATTATAAAACAATAAATCTATTGTTTCTTTTGGCGTGAAGTCTGATTTGGTGGGCATATTTTCCGGCGTGGTGGTAACACGGAATGCAACCTGGGAGACAGGCCCTATTGCTTTCCATTGCCGCAAATATATAAATATTTTTTAAGTTTGTTTGCCAACCACCAGACAACCACCCTAGGTACCCTATCCTTTTGCTTTTTTATACTCACATGCCAAAACGGAAAATCACAGCAGCCACAAAATTAGCCACAATCCATTTCCATGACTTCTCTGAGCTCTTTCTTTGCTTGAAGATTTCTCCAGCTTCATTGAGAGTTGGTGATCTGTATCTTGAAAATTCGCACGGGCTTTCTCTCTTGATTCCAGTTGAATCCTGACTGCCTAGGCCAACATTGTCTGTTTCAGAAATTGAACTGCAGTTCATGATGAGAGCTCAGCACGACATGAATTGAGTAACGCGATGATATCTTATAGTTAAGGAGTACATGGAAATCAATTTTAGCGACTCGATCGGTTTGGCATCTCACATATATATTAAGATAAAACTCAAACCCACTCCCAGCAAAACTTAGGCCACTGGAAAGGAAAGAAAGCGCGCCTTAGCGCTAGCCACAAGTAACATGCATCAAAACAGGAAAGAGCCTACTAGAAAACGAGGACCAAGGAACTTGGAACAGGATTGAGGACTAGGACCTGTGAACAGGACCTAGGAACAAGACAAAGACCAGAACCGAGGAACAAAACAAATCCAGAAAATTTTTTAAATTTGGTAAAATACCTGATACAGCACAAGTGCTTTTCAATGCAATATAGTTCTGTCTAAGAAATAAGGAAGGGGGTGGAATTTTTCTTATCGAGCAGAATGGGGGAAAAGTCAATATGTAGGTTAGGTGATCTGATAGACTTGCTTATTGTTCCTTGGAACTGATAGACCACTAATTATGCGAAAGTGTGCGCTTGGTCGAATGAATATGCTATTCAAAAAACTTATAAAAAGCTTTCAGTACTTGAAGATGGAAATATACATTAACCGTCAGACTTGGGCTGAGCAAACTATTTATACTTCTTTCTTTAACTTTTGTTATTTACCACAATTGCAACTGTTATTAATTCGCATAAATTTAGTAGCTAGTATCAAAATTTCAATTCCTCTACACGTTTTTTTTTCATAAGAACAAAGTATATAAGAACATAAGGGTTCAGAGGCTGAAAAGTTAAGAACATGCTAAGAACATAACAAGGTTTTGTGAGGCTAGAAAAAATTAGAATGTAATTTTTTTTAAGTGGCGCTGCCCTGTTCTCCACTTTAGAAAACAGGCAAACTATCAATCATTGTGACTATGTGACATTTTTACATGTGCGTCTCTTTTCGTAGCAATTTTCACCCAATTCGAAAAGCAACAGCTTTTTAAAAAGCAAGAAAATTAAGAACATGTTAAGAACATTTTAAGCCTTCAAATAAAAAAAGTTAAGAACATTGCATGGCTTTCTTCAATTTCAATGTTCTTATAAAAAAGAAACGTGTATTTGACACTCAGAGAAAGCAGCCTAAATTAGCTGAGAGTCTTTCTAAATTAAATTTCTTATAAAAATTATTTGACCTTCCTCAATTCAATAATACCAGGCAATCCCTCGCTCGGATTCGTTAAACTGACAGTATTTGCTGGGCTCTGAACATTTTGATAACAGAGGGCAGATATGTTAAATTATAGGTGTTCTTCAAAATCAGGAAATATTGGTGTTCCTCAAGGCTCATGCTTTGGGCCTCTTCTGTTCTTGGTTCACACTGATCTTCCTAATTATTAGAGATTAAATTGATCTGTCAAATGTCGATTCACGGCGATTTGCAGGCCGTTACGTAAGCCCAATAAAGTTGAAGTCTTTTCAAAATGACAACAAATTTAATTTAAAAACATTTCTTTACACATGTTTTTCCGAAGTCTATTTCTTTTTTCCATCTTTCTTCTCTGCCAATAAATAATTTTTAACAGGAATACACATTGCCAAGAAAAGTATCACTGCCCAAATTATGATCCCCATGAGCATTAGTTTCTCCGTAAGAGATGATACTATATCCTTTTTGATACCTGGTTTTGAGTAGTAGTAATTATTGAGAACCATCCAACCAGGGGTCATCATCAGCATTGTAAATATTGTTGAGAAAAATGCTCCTGTGCAGCATCGAAGCGCATAACAATAGCACTCGCATAGCATTGGGTTGCTCCATACGTAATAGGTATAAAAACCCTTTGAAAGCGTCAAAAGTACCACTGCAGGGTACAGGATATCTAGTGCCAGCTCACTAGGGAATATAAGTTTGTCGAATGTTGCTTTATTGGTGCAAGTAGCAGTCACAAGGCATTCAAAACATCCAATTCCATTTTTTCCACGGATCATGGCATAAAGCGCCACCGCAGTCGCAGTTCCAGGAAGATCCCCAAGCAGCGTCGATAGGCGAAAAGTCCATGTTTTGAGTGATATCCATTTACTGACAATAGGAACACCTTTCTTGTCCAGCGTTTCGGGGATTGGGAACAACAGTACCCGGATGTTGACGATAATTTGGATAACGAAAATAACCGCCAGAAAGCCGAGAAAGCCTACAAATATACAGACTGTGATTTTATGTAAGAGAAACATGCTTTTGAGTTCTTTTGCAGTCCATTTCTTCCTAAAGTCACAATAAAGGCCTTTGCTGTTTGGTTTAGTGAAGTTTCCACCTTTGAGATATTTCGTCTGTAATTCAGGATACTTTTTAAATGCGGACACGAAGCCATCCATGAACATCAAATAGGAACCAAAAAACATGGCTGCTCTTAGCAGAAACATGTAAAAAAGCCTTAGAAAATGGCAAAGAAGCTCCTTTCTTTCGTCATCCATGGTTCACCGTGCCTATGTCTTATTTCAAGTCTTGCAGTTGCACTCAGGTTTTTGAATAACAAGAAGTTTTCTCCGTCCAAAAATTACTATGTGTCTACGAGTCTCCTGTTTTCACTTAAGTGTTTCGTGGTCTATTCCAGAGCAACGAATCTTCACTTTATACCTACTAGTTTTTGCTTCATGAATTATTTCATACCATATATTGTATATCTCCACAACGCAAGCTCATAGAAGAAGGGTTTCCTCAACAAAGAAAAGCTCTCTGGAGTGTTATTCCTAGTATATTTATTCTTTATTTTCCTGTTTCTAAATATATTTCCACCAATTTCCAAAGCTTTTCCTGCCACTTTTATCCAACGTCTACTTTTTTCGCTCTGCTATTTCCAGGCACAGAATATGGGAACTCCTTCTAGCATTTTTGCAAATGGATGTTACGCAGCTCAAAACTTTAACCCTTTTGCGTATAGAAGCGAATGAATACACTTTAGTTTGCCTAAGTTTGAAATATTTATGTGTTGCAGTACTGACTGAAAATCAACTATTCAACACAGCTTTGGCTATTGCTGGTACCATTTGAATTCATCAAGTTGATTTCATAGGTGTTTCGGACTTTACGTATTGCGTCCTATCTATAACCGGACACTCTGTTGAATCTATACAAATGGATCTTTAATCTGTAAACTCATTTTTTTATAAGAAACTGACTATAAGAAACTATATATATGCCTTTTTCTATACACTTTTTTTTAATAAGCAACCACTCAATAAGCAACTAGGGCTGAACTGACCCTAACATTAAGCAACTTGAGGGCTCAATTGAATTATTGTAAGCAACTAAGAAGTCAAACAACCAAGCTTATTCTCTTTCTTGTGTTAGGAAATAGTTCTTCGTTCTTATGTTTTGAATGTTAAAGTTCGTTATCTAATGTTTTTCCACTTACTGTCTCCAAAAAGTCATGTTCTAGGCCTAACAGATGACGATTTTGACCCGCGAAGTCAGGGGTGGTTAGTAGGTCGAAAAAAATGTTAAACAACGTTTAAGCAACTTTGAGGGCTGAAATGTCTAAAATTTTAAGCAACTTTGAGGGCTGGACGAAAGTCAAGTTGCTTATTAAAAAAAAGTGTAATATCAAGAAACTCTTCTATCCGGACGTAGAAGTAAAAAACAAACTAAGAAACGATTTCCCTTATAAATTTAGCATTCTATTTCATAAAAATAAAGCCCAGAAGCTATCATACTTTGGGTCAATTCAGGAAAAGTCCATATTTAGTCTGCAAAGAGCATTATAATTTACATTAAACCCTTATCATGAAATTTTCGAAATTTACATTTTTAGGTTAAGAATCTCTGCAAGATAATTTTACTTGTCAATTGTACTCAAAGTTAAGAAACTCGACTGTATGGCTCAAAGGACAGTTTCTTATAAAAAATGAATTCAACACGGATAACTACTGTCACAGCCCTGAAGAACAGTGTTCAGATAGCTGGATTGAACTCGATTGAGCTGGATCGACCTGGATCGAGCTGGATCGAGCTGGATAGCTACGTTGATGGCTGTCACCCAAAACTTTTCATGTGCAGTTTTCAGTTCCTCAGTTTTCAGTCCTATTAATAAAATACTTCAATGTCTGTACTGGGAGGGGGGGCGTTTTTCGAACTGCGACCGCACGCGAGTTCCGAATTTACTTAGTGAAGATGGGCCTAGTGCGTAGCTACAGCATGTCTAGATATGTGCTATTTTCTGTTCGTTATTTGGACATCATAGCTGCCAATGTCAATTTCAGTGAGCAAATAGATGTCCCACACAGCGGCATCGTCTGACTTAATCCGGAAATTTATTCCTTAATTCTGCTGTAAACACACAAATAAAAGAGAAATGATATGTTAAATATGAATTAAGTTGCTTTGTTTATGGCTATGTAGATGATTTTCGCTGCTCTTTTGAGAAATCAAAGCCGAGTTTGGAAAGATCCTGACTGAAATATTTTTTTTTTATTTTGGGAACAAAGTTTGTGATTTCGGCAAAGTTTCGCCGTTCGAGAGTATCACCTCGGGTCATGTGCAGTACAGTGGAGAGTGGGCAGTACAGTGGAGGGATACCATCAGTACAGTGGAGAGATATCATCAGTACGGTGGGGGATTTTCAGTACAGTGGAGGGATATCATCAGTACGGTGGAGGATTTTCAGTACAGTGGAGGGATATCATCAGTACAGTGGAGGGATATCATCAGTACGTGGAGGGATATCATCAATACAGTGGAGGATATTCAGTAAAATGGAAGAATATCATCAGTACAGTGGAGGGATATCACCAGTCCATGAGAGGCTATTGAGTACTATGAAGGGATATCGTCCACTGTATTGGATCTGTAGAAGCGTGGATCAGGCGTGGATCTGTAGAAGCGTACACAGCGTATCATTGCTTTTGCGCCTAGAGATTGAGCCCGGCATTATTCTTAAATAATTCTTAAATTTCAGCTATTTTGAGCCTCGATATTCTTAGAGACTGTATTCTTATAAAAAATGTGTATAGAAATTTTCTGTGCTGGCAGAAAACGATGAATATGAGCTATCTCCAACTGTGTAGTGAGGTCATAACAAAACCTTTCAAACATTCATTCTTCAAAACCAAACGAGATATCCATTGAATTGAAACAAAAGGATTTCCAGGGATCTTCCTTGAGGACAATAAGATTTCGAGCAATAAGAAAGGGCATTTACAGTATCTTCCCTTGAAGTGAATTTTCCTCACAAAGATTTGTGTGACCTAAACAGTTCCACGTTTTCATCACAGGTAAGGTTATTGATAAATATGCAAATCTGTTTCATGAGCAATTTCAATGCACACGCGACCGTCTTCGTTTGGGAATTAAAAGAGATTTACTTGTGTCTTATAAGTTTCTTACTGCTTTATTTGATTGGAGATTTACAAGAATTATATGAAATTCGATGCTTTTTAAAATAGGCACGTTCCAGAACAATGTCTCATTACAGGGGACCTTCTGCAAACGGCCTAAACAAAGCCCTCAGGCCTGCAGCCCCTTCGAACATGTTTCGAAAGAAAATGGCTCTCTTTATGAAGAAATGTTTTCTTGGTTATATATTTGGTGAAATTTTCTGCTTGTTTTATCGTGGTTCTGAGTTTGGCTGTCTGGTGGATTCAGTCTAGTCCAAGATGGCGGCGTCAGAAGATCATGGCCTAAAAGTAGAAAAGCTAAATGGGGATAATTTCCACAACTGGAAATTCCAGATGAAAATGTTGCTGATAGGAAAAGACTTATGGGAGATCGTCACTGGAACAGACACTCTAGGAGAAGAAGCCTCAGCAGATGAACGAAGAAAATTCAAGAAAAGGGAGAACTTGGCTCTCGCGTCGATTTGTTTGGCGATAAATACAAATTTGCAAATTTATGTGCGTTCTGCCGAAACTGCAAAGGAAGCTTGGGAGAATCTCCAGAAACATTTTGAAAAGAAGTCGCTTTCACGCAAAATATTTTATAGACGGAAGCTGTATTCATCAAGGATGGATAAAGGTATGAATATGATTGAGCATATTAATAATATTAAAACTTTGTCCGAGCACCTCGAGGCTGTAGATGATGCTGTGGCAGAGAAAGACCTTGTCATAATTTTGATAAGCAGTTTGCCTGAACAGTACAATTATTTAATCACTGCCTTAGAGACTATAGCGGAGGAAAAGCTAACATGGGACTATGTTCGGGATCGGTTGATACATGAGTATGAGAAACTGCAGGCCGGAAGTGCAACTGCTGTCAGTAATCAATCAAATCAAGACGCTTTGTTGATCAAACGGGAAACAGAAGTGAAAAAGAAGACAGATCAAAGGCATGTTAAATGTTTTTATTGCAAGAAAATTGGCCATTATGCAAGGGATTGCTTTAAGAAGAAGAAAGACAAAATTTCTTCACATCAAGAATCTGCAAATACCTCAGAAATTGAAAAGGCTGATTTTGAAAATTCAGAAATTGCATTGGTGGCATCAGGTGATAATTCAGAGAAGTGTGATTGGTGGATAGATTCAGGTGCTACACAGCATATGTCTCCAGACAAAACATCCATGAAGAATTACATTGAGTTTGAAAACCTGCGAATAAAATTAGCAGATGATAGTTACCTATTGGCCTATGGAAAGGGAAGTTTACAATTGTCTGTTTTTCATGATTCTGAGAAGATCAAGATTACTCTATCTGATGTTTTATATGTGCCAAAGATTAAAAGAGGCTATTGTCATTGTCGTCAATAACAGAGAAAGGTGTTGAAGTTTTGTTTAAAGACAAACTGTGCACTGTTGTTGTTGATAATAAATCATACAGAATTGGTTGTAAAGATGGCAAGCTATATAAACTGAACTTGGATAAATCTACTGAGCAATCATCTTTCTTTGGAGCTGTGAATGAAGAAAATTCTATTTCAATGTGGCATTTTCGATATGGACACTTAGGGTATGACAATGTGAAATCATTGAGTGATAAGTCCTTAGTGAAAGGCTTAAATCTTAATACCAAGGAAAATTTCGATCGGAAATGTGAGGGTTGTCTTATGGGAAAGCAAAACAGGCAACCATTCTCCAAGGAAAGTCATCATAAATGCTCTAATCTGTTGGAGATCATACACAGTGATGTTTGTGGACCAATGAGCACAAATTCAGTGGGAGGGTCCCAGTATTTTGTTACATTTACTGATGACCATTCAAGATACACAAGAGTTTACTTCATGAAAAGTAAAAGTCAAGTACTAGAGAAATTCAAAGAATTTGTTGAGCTTGTTGAAAATGAGACTGAAATGCGAATAAAAACATTGAGGTCTGACAATGGTGGAGAATACACCTCAGTTGAATTTGAAGAATTTTGCAAGAAAAAGGGTATCAAAAGAGAGCTCACAATACCCTATTCACCTCAACAAAATGGCATTTCAGAAAGGCTCAATAGAACAATTATGGAATCAGTAAGGGCAATGTTATACCATGCAAATCTACCTCTATCATTTTGGGCTGAAGCAGTATCTACTGCTGTCTATTTGAGAAATAGATCACCAACATCTTCTCTCAAAAATGCTACTCCCTATGAATGTTGGTATAAACAGAAACCAGATGTGAGTTCTCTCAGAGTATTTGGCTGCAATGCATTTGTACACATTCCTGATCAGAAGAGGAATAAACTACAGAAGAAATCAGAAAGGTGCATTTTCGTTGGGTATTTGGAGAATAGTAAAGGCTACAAATTCTACAACCCAGAGAAGAAAACCATGCTTAGAAGCAGAGATGTGATATTTCTGGAAAATAGCTTTGATAGAAGTCAACCTCAAAAAGAAGCATATCAGAAAGATCTGTATGTTGACCTTCTTCCAGCAAATGATGATATTGATGGTGACACAAATGTACAACAAAATGTCCCTGAGCAACCAAACCCACCACCTAGAAGATCAGAGCGAGTAACTGCAGCACCTGATAGACTTGGGACAATAACTGGTGAATGGTGGAATCACATTGATTTACCAAATGCTTCTATTGCAATTGAAGATGAAGAACCCTTTAGTATTGAGGAAGCACTTAATGGTCCTGATGCAGAGAAATGGAAAGCTGCGACAGATAGTGAATATGAATCACTTTTGAAGAATAAAACATGGACTTTGGTCGACTTACCTGATGATAAAAATATCGTGGGATGTAAATGGATTTTCAAGAAGAAGCGTGACGCTGATGGCACTGTTAGCGATACAAGGCACGATTGGTGGCACAAGGTTTCTCACAGAAAGAAGGCCTGGACTATGAAGAAACTTTCTCTCCAGTGGCAAAATACAACTCCATACGGACTGTATTGGCGATTGCAAATGAATTCAATCTAGATGTCCACCAGATGGATGTGAAAACTGCATTCTTGAACGGTAAGCTAGATTGTGATATTTACATGAAGCAGCCAGAAGGCTATGTGAATAAATTGAAACCGAATATGGTTTGCAAACTGGAAAAGAGTTTGTATGGTCTTAAACAATCTGCAAGGTGCTGGAACCAATCAATTGATGGCTATTTGAAAGATTCAGGGTATATACAGTGTGATTCAGATCCATGTATCTATTATAAGTCAATATCTGATGGAAAGAAATCAAAAATCATGATTCTATCTTTATTTGTGGATGATTTAATTCTGGCCACAAATGATACAGCTTTGCTTCAAACTGAAAAGATGAAATTAAAAGAAGAATTCGAAATGGAAGATCAAGGTGAAATACATTATTGCCTGGGAATGTCAATTAAGCGTGACAGAAAAGCCAAGATTTTGACAATCAGTCAGAAAACTTATCTCGAGACTGTCCTGAAGAAATTTCAGATGTTTGATTGCAAGCCAGTGGCTACCCCAATGGAAGCGGGAAGAAAATTTGAAAAGCTGTCTGATGACGAAAAGCCATTCAATAAAAGAGATTATCAAGCTGCTATTGGATGTCTCATTTATGCCTCAGTTGCTACAAGACCCGACATAACTTTGGCTGTTGGAGTTCTCAGTCAGTTTAGCTCAAATCCTGGAAAAGATCACTGGACTGGAGTTAAGAGAGTTCTTCGATACATTAAAGGTACTTTAGATTATGGTCTAGAGTATAATGCTTCAAAAGAAGATAATTGTGCACTTCGTGGATATTCCGACGCTGACTGGGCCGGAGATATTGCAACACGAAAATCTACCTCAGGGTATTTATTTCAATTTGCTGGTGCAACCATATCTTGGAAGAGTAAAAGACAATCAGTTGTCGCGTTATCATCTACAGAAGCAGAATATATCGCTTTATGTTCAGCTGCTCAAGAGACCATATGGTTGCGTAAATTATTAGAAAGCTTGGGCTTTACCCAATCAGAGCCTACGGGATTATACGAAGACAACCAAGGTGCGATTGCTATCTCAAAGAACAACAAAACAAGTAATCGTACAAAGCATGTAGACATTAAGTATCATTTTATCAGGGAAGCAATTGAGAACAATCAGATCAAGATTCTGTACTGTCCTACAAATAAAATGATTGCAGACATTTTTACAAAAGCTTTACCGCGTCTACGATTTGAAGAACTACGTACTCTAATTGGAGTGAAGATTTGTTAACTTTTTATTTTTCTTTTGATGATTCAGAACATTCGTCAAGTGGGAGTGTAAGAAATTCAACTCAATCAAACACGTGACATGTGACTCATGTTCTGAATATCCGGACTTTGGACTCGTCGTATGATTATCTTCTTGTTCGTTCGTTTTATGATTATCAAAATGTTATGTTGAGTTTATGAACGTCTGAGTCTTTCTTATCGTATACATCTAGCTATTACTGCATAACTCTAACAGTAGGGTCAATCTTGAACACTTTTTAAATAAGCTGATTGGTGTTCTGGACACAATACCCAATTAGCTTCAATTTCTGATCGCTGCCTTTCAATCCGCATCTAGTACAGCTCAACATGTTCAAATAATTCATCTTAGGCGCCAATGGCGTTCAGTTACATAAATTTTACATCCATAGCACCGGGCATTCTATAAAACCACCCTACAGCTAGAGACAAATTCGATTCAACTCAATTCAATTTTTTCTTAGTACACTCTTTTTTTTATAAGAATACTATAAATTTTACCCAAATATTTTCTTAAAGCATTCTTATTATTTAATTTAATATGGTTTCAGAGGAACATAGTTAAAAGAAATTCTATGTCCTTATAACCAAGAAATAGTTGAACGAAAGAAAAATTTAAGCTGTTGTAACCATAAGAATTTCACAATGATGAAGTTTTTATTTTAACATCGCAAAACAAGCAATTGCTGAAAAATGGGGCACAAATAAGCGAGCTGAGGCTGAGCATTTCTTACAATATTCTTAAAAATTGGATGATTCTGAGCCTCAATATTCTTATAAGCAACATTGTTATAAAAAGAAAAGAATGTAGCTACGCAGGGAAAATAGTGTATTGCAAACTACACGACCTAAGAGAAGCAGATCTTAAGACACTAATTTACTACATGAAAATTAGTAATGAGTGACGATGAGAATCTGGATGCGAATGAATTTCAATACAGGGTAACGTATTGAATCTAAGTACTTGGAATATGTGACACCACATCATTTGAGAAGGCCTAACGCCTACGAGTTACACCCGTATTTATTTCAATTTTTATAGGTTTTTAATCTCATCTTGGCGAAACCTCTCGAATGGCCAAAAATTTAAGCAGCTCTGCTAATGAAAAATTTTTTACCAAAAAACTTTTCACCTTATCCTGTGAGCTATTTTATTTTATTTTCCTTGTTTCGTTTGCAAAGAAACTATTTTTGTGAAATGCAGACAAATTGGACAGCCACAAAAAATTCAAATGCGATAGATAAATTGACTTAAAACATCATTCAGATAAAATTAATATAAATATCTAAGAAACTTGCTTGTATTCAAAATCTGAGAATTTTAAGAAACTTCCAGTACCTACTAGGCAAATTTTAAGTTTCTTATAAAAACAAGGTGTAAACGCCATCCTGTATACGCTCCCTTGTAATAACCGGACTAAAGTTTCTTATAAACAATTTAGTGTATGTAACATAACATGAGAAGCCCTAACGCCTACACCAGTTACACCCATATTCATTGCAATATTTAAAGGCTCATAATCTCAATCCATCGAAACATGTTTTTTCTATCAATGATGTGATGAATGTAATATATAGATTTGTGGTTCAGAACGTGGTTTTTAACAACAAACGACCTTTGCCAGTAAGTGTTTATCATTGAAAAGGTTACTGTATACGTATCATAACCGAAAGTAACAAATTTTGTTTCACTAATACTTCTATGACAGGCTAAACACGTAAAATAAAATAAAATGTTTTAAAAATCAGCATCTTCTAAAATTTTCAAGTTTTTGACATTCGAGAGCCTGGGTTTCTTATAAAGAGTTTCTTATGGGTTTCTTATAAAGAGTTTCTCATAAAAATGTACGTGTGACTCAAGATTGGTACATTAGATGCCCCACAATCAGTTTTAGTTACTTCAAAATGTTTCATTCTTGCAAAATCAAGAAACTCTGCACATTCAAAAAACTTACTCCCAGTTTAGTAGGCCTACCATTTTTTAATTTATGTATGTAGCTACTACACTCTATTTTATAAGAAAATTGTATATAATAAACTATAAGTACTGAGGTCAATATTGATTAAGAAACTTTCATCGACCCAAAATGATAAGAAACTCGCAGGCAGGCCTCAACAATCTTTAGAATTAGAAATATAGCCTCAAAAAGGCTCGAGAAACGAACTTTTGTTACACGTTAAGGGTCTATTTTTTCAAAAAAAAAACAGCGCATGTGAATTGCATTGCTTCTTCTATTTTTCAAATGTAAGTGCTTGCGCTAGGAAACTTTCTACCAAAATTTTTCCAAAAATTAAGCAATTTGGGGTACTGAAAAAACTTAGTTTCTTATAAAAACAAAAGGGTGTATGTAAAACATGGTGAGAGGCATCCCACTGTAATTTACGGACCATAATTTTGCCAGCTGCTTTCGTGGACTGTCGTCGTAAAAACAATTATATTCGAAGCAATCGGGTTTTTGATCGGTCATCTACATCCAAACTCCACTGATTATGGTTGGGGAAAGTCATCAAGGTGGAAATTTTCATTCCAAAAAGACAAGTTATCATTAGCGACGGTCTTGAAGACCGAGATCGCAAATTTTTGTGGTTCTTTCCAGGGTCTTGCTCTAGGGGAGATTACGTCAAAAAAGTTTACAACCGAGACAATAACAAACACAACACGACAAGTCATATTTGGTTTTAAACTGTTAAGATGATGGTGCTCTCTAAAACTTCCGTGTTCTTCTCTCCATAAACTGTAGACCAAAGCGAGGGGCAATTCACTCCTTGAAAGTCTCGTACACCTTTGCTGGAAGTGGAAGTCCTATTG
Source organism: Chrysaora quinquecirrha (assembly GCA_014526335.1). NCBI lineage: Eukaryota > Metazoa > Cnidaria > Scyphozoa > Semaeostomeae > Pelagiidae > Chrysaora > Chrysaora quinquecirrha. The sequence goes on along the minus strand of JACTAT010000301.1, from coordinate 3,458 downwards.
TTTTCTCGAAAGTCCTTTGAAAGTCCATTTGTTTTACACGCTTTTTTTTATAAGGAACCACTTTATAAGGAACCTACATGTAGAAGGCCTGAAAATTTAAAGAACTTAAACTACTAAAGAGAAAATCATTAAGGAACTTTTGAATGTTGAATACTTTTATCACTGGAAATAATCAAGAATTAGAAAGCCGGTTCCATTCATTTGCAGTCGAAAATCACATAAATTGTACGTTAAGCATGTATCCAATATTTCTTTGAGTAGTCTCGAGCTTTGCTCACATGGAAATGTATCTCTTTCTTCTGATAAGACCACTGAATGTGCAGTTAAAATTAAGGAACTATTAAGGAACTTTTGGAACTACAATTGCCTCAAAGAGGTCCAAAAATAAGGAACTTTAAGAACTAGGCCTTGAGGTAGGTTCCTTATAAAAAAAAGCGTGTAATAGAAATCTCGTACGCCTTTTTGCAGAGTGAAGTGCCCCTCGGACCAAAGCGCACTACGTTTTGTGTACTCCAAAAATTCCTGGCTTTCAGCCATTTCCAGTCAGTTTACACCGATCTGTAACAACCTAGCGGCTTATGGGTCAAGCAAATAAAAGGCTTTTGGTCGAGGTAGCATGTTTGTGTTCCAAGCGAGCCCTAACATCCCACACCTGGGCTTGCGTGCCATAACAAAGGCTTGAATGATATTCCAATTGTCTTTCAAATAATGTGATAGAATCGTAAACAATGTGCCTCGTGTCGCATTGTTCGAGCTTCAGTTTGTGGCGAACAGAACACGACTGGAAAGAGTTAGAGAAGAGGGTGTTTTTCGCAGAGAGGTAAATTCCATATCTAAAAATGTCTGACAGCAAAATTGAAAAAAGACCTTCTCGAGGCAATCTACGATTGGTGAGTTTGTTATTATATAGTTTTTTACCATCAAGTTTGATCCATTCCGCAGCTCCGCTGACCAAAATTTACAACCTTCGAGTGAGCGCTTTGGGAAAACTTTTGTCTGTAGTTTTTGGCGGGAACGCGTTTTTTGCTTTTAACTTTTAGCGAAAATGGTCAGCGGAGGAATTATTTTACCGGTATATAAAAAGCGCTCAGTTAATTTGTACATTTTGCAAGTGTCTGTAGATGCGAGGGTCTTAAAAAAGTAATAAGGGTTTCATTTCGTATCCTGCAGTTTTCATTTAGATCAACTCTGTTAAATTCTAATAAAACCCAGACATATTTTAATAATATTTTGATAAATAATGACATTTGATTTATTGGACGAAAATTCATAGCTGGCGTATTGAAACCGCTACAGAGAGTTGTGACATCAAGTCTGAATTGATAGATAGTGTTAAAGTATACGGAAATCGCAGAAAAGGTCGCCCAGAACTCGGCCCAGAAGCTAAGATTCCCCAAAATCTCTTCGTCAAAACAGGAAGAGAAATATTATACGTGATCGTAGAAATAATTTGAGTAAAGGAGTAAACGATTATAACGGGATCAAGTTTTAAATGGATTTTTCAAAGTGAGTAACAAGTAAATGGTTTCAATATTCTGGATGCAGGAGGGGAATGCGGCGCGGCAGCGGGGACGTTGTAATGGCTTCACTTTAAGGGTTTCAGCGCATCGCTAGGGTTTCTCGTGTAGATTTCGCTCCTGAAATTGAGCTGCGGAAAGAAACCTTGTTTTTGAGACTTACATGAGTCTTGCACCGTTCTCACCTCTCAAAGAAAAACTTGTAGCTCAAGCTTACTGTGGGCTTCAGAGGGGGCGAGCTAAGCAGGCAGACTCTGGAAACGGGTCAGGGGGCGATATGAGGTGGGGGAGGAGGTTGAGAGGGGTGCTAAGGCTTTCTTTTCTTAGAAATCGTGAACGGATTTCGTTGCAAAACTGATCAAAGATAACAAAATTTTGTGGTTCTTTTTATTTGGATTTTCATTATCTGTGACCGGCTTAAAAATACCTTAAGTTTTCTGACGTCAAAGAGATAATTCAAGAGCTTAGGCTAATACTTATGAGCGCTACTAACCAATGATATTCCAGTTGAACCTTTGGGGACACACAAATGTTGTCCAGGAAATTGTCAAGTATCTTGACATTCTGATGTTTTCACTTCATGGTGTTCTAAAAATCGGATAAAAATATGAATCATAACCTGATTTAAAGACGACTTATTTTAACCTATCCGGTTTACCAACTTTTTCGAACAGCTTTCCTGTAATTTAAAATATATAGGAAATTGAATTGTTTCAAAGGCTTTAAAATCACAAAATATTTACTCAATTAGAATCATAATCACAAAACTCGGCTGCTGAAATCACTTTACACCGACCCACGATTAATGCGGAAAGATGAGGCAAATAATATGCAAAAGAGTTTACGTTTGTATGGTAAAAATCTGAACATAACAGAGAAGGGAAACAAAGAAAATAAATAACCATTTGAAAGATCGTATGTCGGCACGAGTCCTCAGTTTAGCTGGGATTTACTTGTTGTCAAATTCTTTTTGTTTCCAACCTCGGGTTGCTTCTCGGCAGGTCCCTTGCAAAGGCTTTTCGGCACCGCAAAAGTTGGTTTCCAGTTGGGAGTTTTTCAAAAAAGCAACTGGGCGATGGTCGTGACTGATTTTCGGCAAAAACAGCGATTTGTAACAAATGAATTTATTCCAGCAGGTGCAATTTCAATCATTTTCACGCTAATTTTGTAAATTATTATCGTTATTGTGTACATTTAAATCCACGTAAAAGAAGTTTGGGGAGAAGCCGAAGGGTGACGAATCGGACACGCCAGACAAGTGGTGGGAGCAGGCAAGGGGTTTGGAGACCGAAAGCCGGACATTCCATGTGGAACTGGACAATTGATGTGAAACCGGACAAGAAATTTTGAACCGGACAAGGAATGTGGAACAAGACAAGTAATGCAAAATCGGACAAGCAATGCGGAACAATAAAAGTAATGCAAGCCCGGACAAGCGGTGATGGTTTGTTTGAAGGTTGGAATTGCCTCACATTCACAGGCAGTGGGGAACCGGACGAACAATATGAAACCGGATAAGATGTGAGGAAACGGACATAGGAAACGTCGTAGTGTGCTTCCCGGCTACGTTTCAAAAGTCCGGATTCAGACAGAGTTAGCTTTGGGAATGCCATTTCCTTGTTGCCAGTGCCGGGAACAAAATAGACAATTTTCAACGCTCCGGACAATTGATACAAGACACAAGATTGCTTAGAACGATGTCAACAAATCTCTCAAGAAAATTCTTAATTAAGGGAAATGAAAAGAGTGCACAAGAGTGAACCCAGTTAACTTACTGAAACTACTAAAATAAGGAAATACGCAGTAGGCAACTTTACAGAAGCGGGTACTCATTTTTCTACTTGAGCCATTGTATCCATTGGAAATACACTTGATGTAATGACGATCAATCAAAGTGGCGGAGCAGGAGCGAGAAATGGGCCTAAACAGCTAAACTCAACT